>JAQFZE010001611.1:0-17239 GCA_034695245.1 Dicyrtomina saundersi | reverse complement strand
TGAGTGAATGTAGGAGAGAATAGAGGACTGGGACCAAAAATAACAGAAATCTAAGAATATCTGTTTCCTTCTGTCATGGAAAGAGTTGGTGGGGCCTGGTAGTGGTAGTGGTGTACTCTCCGCACTTAATTTATTGTCGTATATCCACGAGCGCCTACAGTCCACATGAGTATTTAGGTATATAATTTTCGCAACTAAATACGAACATACTTATTCCGCATCTTCTCTACCAACTTTTCCAAGTTTGAATCCCAGTCAGTTATTTCCTCGAAGCTTATCGTTAGACGTGAGAGGAGATTTCTATCCGACTTCTTGATCATCCTCTTCTTCTTCTCCTTTTTTCTTCAAGTACTGCTTCTACGGCCGTGCTATTCGCATGGAGTCACAGATTCACGTACATACACATATATATATATATATGAGGAGGTACTTTTTTTTTAACTACCACAGTTATTTACCAAACCAATGTGCTAGTTTCTTTTTTCGACACATGGGAATTCCTCCATTAACTACATTATATTATACAAGACGTGATGTTGGTGTTCTCTAAAAGAGCGTTCTCATGTCTGATTCTGAGCATATTATGAAAAGTGTAATGCAGAGTAACTGTATAGGTTATAGATGTATAATTAAGTACTTTTTTAGATTGAGGTTTTATGTTTATATCTATCTGTACCCCCTGACTGTACTGCTACAGTGCACACAAACTTTCTATCCGTACAGTGATCTGATAGTTTTACCATATAGCTCTAAGCTGATACTGATATGATGCGGGTTTGTATTATTTGAATTTGCATTTATGTGTATTTGTAATGTGTGACATACCTAGGCACCTATGTATTCAGTCTATTCAGTGTAATTATATATGCAGGCACAAGCTATAGAAAAGCATGTGTGAATACGAATACTGAATACCTTCTCAATGGTTTGTGTTTCCTCTTGTTCTTGTGAAACAGTATGTGAATATGTAATGATAATACCTATGTAAGTTGTGGTGTAGTGGAAGTGGAAGACATACTGTAGGTTTGGATATAATTATATTGCCTATATGGTTAGATGTACCTACCTATATATATATAATTTTGTATGCATTTGTTAGAAATAGGTTTTTTCTCGTTCATCGTTGTTAAGTATGGTGAGTTTTACTGCGAGCTTGAATTTTTTTCGTATGCTTGGACGTGTGTGTGAGTGTGAGTGTGTGAGTGTACCCAAGTTTTTGGTAGGAGTCTGTCTCTGTGTCTATATGGATTTGGATGTACGGGGAGATTGTGTGTGTGGCAAAATAAGAGACGGAGAGGAAATTACACTGATTCATTCCTTGAACTTTTTCTAGCACCCAATTTTGCATGAAGCGATCATATCTTTTATATCTTTCATTCTCCTCTCTTCCTCCCATTGCATTCTGGACAGTTACATGGAATAGAATGGAGCGGGAGCGGCTTCGCTACGTTTTTTTTCTCACACAAATTTTTGGAGGATTCAAGAGATCATTCTTCGTTCTCATAAAAAATATATCACCATAAAATATATGTAGCAGTATATGCGCATATACTTTGATATCTGAAAAGGACGCTTTGTTGTTTTGTTTTTTCCGTTTGTTTTTTTTCACTCGATCAAACTGAATTCTAAAAATGTAGTACAGGTACAAATAACAAAAATTTTATCAAAAGCGTTTCAAAGTGCTGTTCAGTGAAGATGTGTAGTCTGGACAAGTGGAAGAAATAAGTCGGTGAAATATATACCTAGGTACCTACTTGCCTACCGGTGCCGCTGTGCCGGTGTAGATATCCCCTCACCCCAGGCCCCAGACCCTACCCCATATCCAGCATCCAGTCAGTCAGTGTCATGCATTATTTACTTTTCTACTCAAAGTTTTCCCATTCGTTTTCTCTCTGTCTCTCTCTTGTCCTGGTTACATAAAAAAAGAAGTGAAATCAAACCTACGGAGTACGAGTGAAGCTCTCCACTTCTATTGCTGTTTAGTTCTTCAACGTGTACATTTATGTTTTTTTTTTCTCTTGTTTCTGTTGTTTCTTTCTGACTGAGTGAACTCCTGTGAAATGAGATTCTGGAACGTAAAAGGTCCTGTGAGAGTCATCATCTCCTGCTCCTGGTTGTTGTCATTTTCGTTGTCGTGTTAGTTTGTGTTGTGTTGGGCCCATTGCTGCTTTTTCTATGAGAATGTGAATGGGGTACCTATTACACCCTATGAATAATGATGAAAGTTTGTTGGATTTGGAATTCGCGAAATCGTGAGATGAGAAGAAATGACATGAAGTGTATGGAAAAGTGGTGGAAAAACTTATCTTTGTGATTTCTTTCCCGACAAAATTGTTCCGTTTGTCTCCTTAAGTTTTCTTGACGTAAATTTCGTTTTGCTGGTCCTAAGAACACAAGAATATGAAGGTTCAAAAAACAGGAAGGACTTTTATTTTATGCATTAATATTTTTATTTCGAACATGTTCAAGTGTTAATTATGCATAATAGTATTAAATTCTCGGGATACTTTGTTTACATGCAAAAAACAATTTCCTCCACCGGATTTATATTAATCCTTGTGTTATAACTATACTCACTGTCACTATGGCCAATAACAATGGTGGTCGTGATCGTGATCGTGGTCTATGCTGGATGGGGTAAAGACACAAATTCATCTTTGTTGTTATTGTTGTTGGTCTATGAATTGACAATTGACACAAGTATATGTACGTAAATAATGTCTTCTAATAATCCACTAAAAAATGTATTTAGTGGTGCTTCCAAGTGAGTTTTGAATTTTTCCTTTAATAATATCAATTATAATAATTTTAGTTTTATGTATCTGTAAGACGATATTATTTAATGCAAGCAAATTTTGAGGCGGTTTATTATCACTGCATTTCAATGAGCGAACCAGCACGTACCGGTACCAGCAACTAGAGCTCGACTGTAGTCTACTTTCTGGGTCAAATTGTTCAAAAACATTATACGTTTCTTACTGCTGTGACTTTTGGCATTTTAGTTTGATTTATTTTTTAGATGTCATTCCCTCATAATTTATAATTTATTTCGGAACAGCCGTTTTGGTTTTGATTTTTTTGGATGTTCATATTCAGTTTATGTGTGTAGGATTTTTAAAGTTTCTATATGTATTCTAATGGGCTAAAATTCTTGACTCTTGAGCATTTGAACCTGGTCTAGGATTTTAATCTATTTCAATGGGAAGTTGGATTATGAGAGAAGTACAGTTGTGTAGCAGGTAATGTGACAGTGATAGGATTGATAGCATTAATTAGGAGCAACAGCTTGCTTTTTCTGTGTGTCACTCTGACTGCGTACTACCTACTATTTTTCCCTTTTATTAGTTGTATTTAGTATTTGCCCTTATTACCGAATCTTTATTTATTTTTTACCAAATTCATTTAAACAGATTTTTGTCATGCTTAGGTTATGCATATTGTGATTGTGACCTGGTTTTGCAACTATTGTAATTGGAAAATTAATGTATGTGGTTGAAAGTTGAAAGTAATAACTATCTCTGTAAAGTATATTCTAGAAGTACCTCATTTTTAACTAACAGTACGTAAACAAAGTTTATGTAAATCTTTACGTTCTGTAAGACTACATTTTCTGTGTCCACAATCCATATCTGTGTTTCCACTTTTAACAAACCATAAAATAGTAATAGAATGATTTTTGACTGGTATATCCATTTATACAATGCAAATGCACGCATTATTTATTTATGATTGGAGGGATATGGTATTAGTATTATAAATTACTTAATACATGCATATCTGACTAGTGATAATAATAATGTATGCGAAAAGAAAATGTTAGTAAATTAATTTATAATTAATTTTTGACCTTCATTTCAACACGGTTCACGTTTTGTTTTTGTGTTTCCTTTCAGATGGTTAGCACATATTACGAAAGCTGCAGATGACTACAAAAATCGACAGCAAGAGTCACGCCGAGAAATAAATCCCAATCCACACATTCCATCAATTGTTCCTGAACCTGATGACAAGACGTCCAAAGAGTAAGTTAGCGTTTGCTCTAATTTTTGAGCAGGCGGCAGGCTATAATAATTACTTAACAGTTTAAAGTTTAAAATGGCTGTAGTAATTAAGTATACCTAGTTAGTATTGTATGTATGTATGATAGTAATTACAAGTCGCATGGAAGATAATATTAGAGATTATGTAGTAGCTTGCCCATGGTGACAGTGTTGTATTCGTATGAATGATATAGATTTTGATCTGTCGTATTCCTGAGAATCTAAGCTAGAAAAGTAGGTTTATTTGAGTAGGTTGGGTTCAGGAGCTTAAAAGATATCAAAGTCAATATTTATAGCGTATCATGTTTCAGTTTCAAGTCTCAAGCCAACCTATAGGTGCTACAAGGGAAAAGGCAGTTTGGTTCTTTGGTTTGATTTGATTTGATTCCAATATACGATCTAGGAGCTTGTAACTTATTTCAAATTGTTATTTTTCTTGGTTGGAACAGCGTGGGTGAGACTGGTGAAGCTGCTGTTGGGGATGGAAGTGGAGATGCTGAGTTGCAGCAGCAGCCTCAAGGAAGCGGACAAGAGTCATCTGGAGCGTCACCAAACAAGGATGCTAGTCCCGCACCAGATACGTCAAGTAATCTCAAATCTCCGAGTGGAGAAAATGCCGTATCACCCGAATCGTCCAAGAATGTTCCTGGTGGGTAACCTCATTTAAATACTTGTCTTGTCTTAAAACTATTCACAATTATTATTATTTCTAAGAGGGAATTAGAGCACCTTTCAACCCGTGTCATTATTTAGAATGACTTTCAACAAGCATGGGTATAATTATACAAATACTTTAGATTATGCAGACATACCTAATTATTACGTACAGCAAATTAGCGGAAGTATAGAAGCAAGAGCTATATGCATAGTAAGAAGGGATGGGTTGGGATAATTGATGTCCTATAGTTATACATAGTGAGATTAAAGTCTACATACCTACATACGCGAATCAATGAAGTACAAAGTAATTATAATTATCTTCGTTTATGGTTTTCTACTCAGCGATGACTCACTCAGCTAAAAAGAATGTTAACATGGCACTAAATAGCACCTTTCGTTGATTTATGGGGTGGACCAGATTCTATATATAATATATATATACCTATATAATTACATTACTTGTTGTTATTTCTTTTCCCAACTCGTTGAAGTCAGTCTAGGGGCTGTCTATCTGCGATTCTTGGATGACTTTTTTCATAACTTTTATCTCTTATTTTACTGCCAATTATTCTTCCCTTTACGAGTAAGCTTGACGGCTATTCCCACAGTTAACACATCAGACCGATTATATACCTAATAAATTTAATTCAAAGTTTTTCCGATCTGTGCATTCTCAAGAAGTCAAATTGAAATGGGGTAGGTGGGTAGGTTATTTATAAAATTATGGCTGTAAACATAGCGATACCTATATCTGCATGGATATGTGTAGCACTTTTATTGCAACGTTTATTGAAACGAAGAGAGATTACCGAGATTAGGTGGGTATTAGATACGTGTAGTTACATACGTGCGTAATTAGTAGGTAGGTAGTTGAATCATCTTCATCGTGTTAGGTATAGCTTTCTAGCGTTAGCAGTAGAATAAATCTAAATACGTAGGATTTTACATGCATTATTGTTATTTAATTCATTAAAATATCATGGAAGAACCGTGGCATTATGGCTTGTTTTGAGTTTTTGAGACACACGCGATCACGCGAATACCAATAAGTTTTTCATATGGACAATCAAAGCGCTCACCGGATACTGATACTGGCACTGATCTACAAATTTTCCAGAATTTTTTCTTGCTTTTGGTTTTGGCTGCATGGAGGGTTTCTATTTCTAGTTTCTAAAGTAGCTGTCCAGATCTTGTCCAGTCTTTTTACACTATTTTATAGTTACGTGATACTCAAAGGGGTGAGGCATCTCTTTTGATTCTCATTGCTTTGTAGCCTTAATAACTCATGAAGTAAATGTAAGCAATCAAAAACTAAAGGGTGGATTTATGGTATTCATATTAAACATTTAGTCATGGGTGGTGCTTTGTTTAGTTTTTTTTTAAATTTTGTTGAATGAAATCGTATTGTCATTTGTCAGTATCAGTAATCAGTACTTTAGAATTATTCAATATTGATTATTGATGTTGATACGCGTGCTGTATTGGGGTCTTGGGGTTAGTATTTGTATTGGGAAGTACCTACGTGGGTACTTTTGTATTGTACTTGGTTGGTTAGTTGGTTTCCATTGGGGTGGAAAGCTATAATTGTAAAAGAAAGAATTGGTTGTTTTGGTGGGGATTGGGAATGGGAGTAATGAATATCTCGTTCTAATTCAGTCTCACCAAGCCCAAACCGTCGAAAAGGGGAATTTTTACGGATAACACAAACGTCTCCATTGGTGGACCCATCTGAAGTGATTGTGACGAGCAAAGAGGTTTATTTTGCGCACCCTGTCGTATCACCTTATGGTACCCTTCTTTACTATGTCAATTTATTAACTGTCTAGTTACTTTGTTCGTTGTTTGTCCTTTGGAGCTTTTAAACGTAGCTGTAATCGGAATTTTATATTGTTGTTTGTGAGCCTTTCGGTTTTACTCCGCTTCTATGCACCCTGTACCCTGTTTCTTAATACATCCTGCTCCTTATTCGTGTGAATATTACAAAATGGCTATTCCGGGTACGCTTCGGATTTTTCGCGAGATCTAATTATTTATTATACAACTGGGTAGCTATTTACAAAATTAGTAGATTTTTTATGCCCACAGTACATAATTTTAATTAATTAATGCTTTCCTTCACTTTCGGGTGCTTTTATCTTTTAGTAGTTAAATATTGGGGATCTTACTGTAGACACTAAAGTGTAAAAGAAGAAGAATACTAGAACCGAGTGTTTTGAAATTCCCGCCATTAACTGATGACCTCACAGATCCTTTATAATTAGAGCACCTAATTAAAGCTTCTTTCAGTTTTCAGTACCATATGTTCGTCCATGTATTATTTCATAAATGTGTTTATGTTTAGCAAATTAGTAACTGCGTACAGTATTAACTAAACATCCATAATCCATAGTACTATTAATTAAGTATAGTGCCATTATTATCATTATGTTATTATTTGCTAGGTTTATATAATTACATTGTTTAGTATTGAGTGTTTTATTTCTAAAAATTAATTCAAGATTCGAGTTAAAACTGCCTGTATAGGATATTTATTTGTAGAAAGATTTGAAAGACACAACGACTATTTAAAATTCCAAGTGCAACAAGTAATTAGTTGACTTGTTGACCATGGCTAATAACAACCATTATTCCACAAAAATAAAATGTTTTTTGTTGTAGATACTACCTTATACTTAATTACACATATCGTGAATGAAAAATCAGAATGCCCCATATCCATTTTCAGCTAAAAGCAAAGTGACCGATGCCCAATATATTCTAGAAACAAAATGGCCCATATCCAAAACATTAACAAACCTTATGAGGTGGTTATTTCATAGTCTTACGCATGCAGTTCAATTCAATTATCACTAAATAAGAGTTACAGATTTTGGGGATTTGGGTCATGTTGACTCTAGATTATATTTGTTTTGGGTCATTTTGCAACTTCGTAAAATTGGATATATTATACTTTAGTCATTCTGGTTCTTCACCCACTTTATATAATTTTTTCGCTAATAGTTAACGTAATACATGTTTCAGTATGCAATGTTCATAATATTATTATTGTATGGCAGCATTCCAATTGGCAGTAGGGGGGGGGGGGAGCAATAAGCAATTCATTATCGATTGGTCTATTACTTAGCAGTCGAGGGTTTTGCAAAAATTGGCAGTAGATACTGTATGTATGCTATTGGGAGTTTGATATTTCGAATTGTACTTTTATTTTAGCTAAAAATTCAAATCAAATTTAAAAT
The DNA here is from genome assembly GCA_034695245.1 of Dicyrtomina saundersi. Classification (NCBI taxonomy): domain Eukaryota; kingdom Metazoa; phylum Arthropoda; class Collembola; order Symphypleona; family Dicyrtomidae; genus Dicyrtomina; species Dicyrtomina saundersi. The sequence goes on along the minus strand of JAQFZE010001611.1, from coordinate 9,303 downwards.
ACATGTGGAGCCGAAGTAATATAATTTTTACAATCGTACTTAAGTGAAATCACATTAAATACTAAGTATTGTCGAATGCGTGGCTGCCGACAGGTGTTTTCCCAGGTGTTCAACTTTTGAGTCGTTCTAACGATAAGTTGATTCACGAAACTTTTGTTGCCAGTAAAAAAATTTCAGAACTAAGCTACGCCGGCTAGCAAATTCCATTTATATTAAAAACATTCTTTTAGCTTTTTCTTTGTTCTACTACTATACTAGAAGAAACTTGCAAAGACATGCTGCTCTGGTAGAAAAGAAATTGGCTGAGAAATCGAGACCCTTTATGAACACTATTATACAATATCATTTAATTCGACACTTGTGTGGAACGTGGAAGTAATGCGTAACGTCTGCAAAACGTGTGTTGCAAGGAAAAATATTTTTACTACTGCCAATAATTGCAAAAACATTATATTTTTATAACAATAATACGATATTTGTCTCTACTGCCAATAGGCTTATACGTAATTAACTGCCAAGGAACTGCCAATTCGCTTTTACACACTGCCCATTGCCTTTATGCCTTATTATATATTAATATAATATTTTTTGTAAAACTCTTGTGGGTGGAAATTGAGTTTGAATTAAAATAATGTGATGTCACTTGATTTACAGAGGAGCTGAAGAGAGTGGATTCATCCATCCATAAATTATTTGACGAGAAACAGAAACTCGTTTCTAAAATCTTACCAACTCCACCGACACCGATTCCACTTCCAACTCCTGAGGAGGTCATCTCTGTAGTGGATCTTTCAACAGTGGATGCTAGTGCTGGTCCTCCGAAAGATGCGAAAGATCTTGTAGTCATAGCTTTGCAGCAAGGTAGGACCAGACAACTGTTACCTGTACTTAATTATGTTGCTAAATTTTACCTGTATAGTTATTAATGGGGAATGCAGTACTATAAATATAGTGTTGATTTTCTCGGAATAGTTGGAATGGTAATATTGATCAGTAGTTGATGAGATAGTCTGGAGGCAAGCTATCTTATTTATGTATTATTTGTGTAGTACGACCAAAAATGGTGTTGATATTAATTTGAATCATGGTTTTACTCTTTTTTTTCCTAGCGGATCAATTAGGACGAATTCTTGCAGGTCAAAAGATGACAAATGAAAACTTGAGTATGCACAAGGAAACGTCAACAGTCCAGAGGAACTTGAGTAGCATTTTAACGCAGTTGTTGGTGAGTTAAAAATCTAAAATATTGTAGCATTATTTTAATTTTTGGGAAAGTTATGATGTTTTTTTGGGTGTAATGACTACTTCAAGGAAGTCTTGTCAAACTCCTGTAAGTTTGTGGAAATAAATGTGACAGGAGAATCGTATAGATTATTCATTTTGCTTTTATGTATGTACCTTACTCATATTAACTAGGACGAACTCGAAGTTGAAACAGTTTGTTTTCTTAAGTTAGATTATTTTAGATCCGGAAAGAAGTGTATTTATTTATGTAGTATGTCGCTAAAGTTTCATTTTTAAATATATTGATATGTTATGTGTAACCTCTGGTTTTTGGTACATCAATATTTGGACGATCTGCTTCTGCATTAACTTGTGCAAATCTTATAGTTTGAATGCTCCAAAAAAGTGATTGTAAATTTAAATGAGTGTGTTTTTTTGTGTGTCTTTGTTTGTTCTAACTTTTCATTTTTTTGAATTTATTATTGAACTTATAATTTTTGAACTCTTTGTTTTTCATATTATGTAGAATGAAGTTATGAGACGGGATGAAGACAGCGAAGTTCGGAGGCAAGAGCTTCATCGGCTCCGTGAACTAAGTCATGGTTATGAAGAGAGACTACAACAGTATGCTCGAGCCAAAGCTGCCGAGAGCCAGTTGTCACCAGCTCAAGTATGTAGTCCGACGACGTTAAGTCCAACTCATTCTCGGCCAAATAGTTTCCTGTCGGCCTCATCCTCATCGGATCATCATGACGACGAGTCAGGTTAGACATGAGAAGTGCATTACATTTTTATTATTAACGAAGTGACGAAATCACTCCATTATTAGATTTTATAATTATAGCATAGCATATTTTAAATATGGGCAGAACTACAGTTTTTGCATTATTTGTATGCGACATACCTATATACAGTCACACTAAATAGTTAAGTCCAACATTCCATTTATGTATTGGTGTTGTTGCAGTCCTCATTTTAGTTTTTCAGTGATCTAATTTAGTCCTTATTGCATTTCTTGCTGTTTTTTATTTGATTCGGTTCTTATAATAATTATAGTTACTATATTTGTTATTTAATTTCATACTTAATTTAGATTCTTGGTTCCTTCATATTTATATTTTATAATTACTTATCTAAGTCCATTGAAGTGAACATTACATGGAAATGGTTTCAGTGAATTGGTTCGGAAAATATATATGAAATTATTCTAATCGTAAGTATTTTTGTCTTAGCTTGTCTGCTTGAGTAAATACTGTGTATTTATAAAGCTACTAGCTTTATAAAGTTAGAAATACTTGCTAGAATTGGATACTATTTGTGTGCATAAAATAAACCATTTGAAGCCATTTCCAAAGGGATCATCACTCAAGTTGGGTTTGTCTATTTTCTGTTGTTTTTCTTCACCGTATGCGTATGTCAGACGAAGGGTCTATATTTTTCCATTATCTATTATGATGGCTACATATTTTAGTTAAGAATACTTGATTATGTGGAAGGTGTTGACTAGATGTATTGTTTTTGGATTACAAATTACAATACTATGATGCCCTCGTGTCAACGGATTGTGTTCTTGATATGCCGGTTTCGCATTTTCTGTACATTTCAGTGTAAGTCTTGTCTCGTTCCCGTCTGTCGTTTTCGGTGTTGTTATATACTCTGCTGTTGTTGATGTAATAATATCTATATTATTCAGTCTTACGACTGGAGTTTATTTATGTCGTGTATTGTAATGCTCATTGTCATTGGCGATACTTCAGTTGTTTGATGTGAATGTTGAAGCTAGCAAAGCTTCTCTTCTCCCTCCTCAGCACACTACTTTTTTGTTGATGCAAATTGCAAATTAGTCATATATACTATTATAAATAATAGTTAGTTACATTTTGTAAATATGCATATATAATTAAAAAAATAATTTAGTCAATGGGGAACTTTTTTAGATAGTTTTGGCTCCTAAATAGAATGTGGGATAAATTACAAAAAGTTTAAATTTTAAGTTGCATGTATGCACATTTTGCCGTCAACCTTCTTCTTTTGTTTTGTGTGCAAGATGTCTACAATTTTGCTCAATGTCGGTTTGTTTTCTGTTGTGTGTTCAATGTAGAAGTTTTGGTGAAAACTCCCTTGAGAACGCAATTATCCGCTCCTGTAGCTTCCTGCAGTTTTAATTCGACGAGTCCTCAACTTTTGTCCAACAACAATTCGTCAACTGCTGACACGTCGTCTGTCGTTCCTCTCCCCTTTGATACTAGTGGGAGTGACCCTTCACAAATCATCGCCGCATGCGATTTGGCACCAGAAGTGAGTATTAACTATTAACACTTTACTGTGGCGTGGACAAAACTATTTTCTCTCTTTTTCCTCTAACCACTTAACCTAATTTGAAGTCATTTGTGTGTGTGTTTGCTACTATCTACATTTTAATTATTGAATGCTAAAATTAGTGCTGTTTTTTTAAATTTTGATTGGGATATGCTGAATCCTCCAGGCCTGATGATTTCATTATTTTGAAAATATTTTCTATTCCTAAATTTTGCATTTTCAAAAATGAGCTTGAAATTTTACTTATACATCATATGTATGAAACTTTGGCAAAAATAATCAGGTCTATTGGTCCGGCATGCATTCTGTGCTTGATGATTTTGATGGGGTTTGAATTTATAAATTTTATAATATTATTGGCACAGAGGTAAAAAGCTCTTATATGCATTTCTAAAATGTATTCTTTTCTGTGTAAATTTTGGAATCTTTAGGAGTTTGCTGACGCAAAAGAGTGCAAACCTGACGTGATAGCAGCGTCGGAGGAAAAGCAGTCCACGGAGCAGTTGACTGACGGATTAAAAGATATGATGATTACAGAGCCGCAGTTAGTGTCAGCTTCTGGACTGGACATTGAGAATCTCAGTGCTAAATCTGAGAACAAAGTACCTGAGGATGTGAAAAGCGGGATGGAGAGCTCGATGGAGGGAATTGTAAATATCAATGGACATGGACGAAACGGCTTAAAGTCGTCGTCTTCTTCTTCTCCTTTGGAAAATGATGATGTGAAGCCAGTACTCGGAATTCCCGTCGAAATTAATGCCAGTGAATTATTAGTTGAGTCTAATAATAGTTATAAATCTTCGTCGAAATTGGATATCATCGGTGAATGTGACGAAGTCAATATAAATAACAGCCTAATCGAACAGGACGGGGACGGCAACAGCAACAAAATTTCAACTCAAGAATAATAATCGAATTGTTTTCTGTGAAATTGATTGTAGCTCTCATATGAATGTAACACTTTAATGATCGTACATCGTACTACTACTATATAATCGCTTACAAAAATTGTATTTAAAATGAGATATGAAAATTTAAAGTTACTATGAGTAATTAGGATGATGTAGTGTTTAAGGCCAGCTTTACAATTCTATATAAGTAGTTACATAGGAATTCTCAGGCTTCGGTGAAATCCCAGTTTTTTCGTGTGTTCGTTCGGGATTTGGAAACATGGTCACATGTACGTGCTGGAAGTCACTACATATAATTAGTCTAATAACGTTGTATGTTTTGTGCTCTCCGAGCGTATATTAAGCTTTTCCTTATAATGTTGTCTCGTTAACAGTGTATTTACTGGAAAGGTATCCTCCGGGAGTAATTTAATGGGTTGACTTTAAAACCACACGAAAATATATATGAACACCTTTTCTTTTTATCATAATCCATATTGTAAGAATTAGGAGAAATATTGTGCAGTGGTTAATATTATTATATTGTTCCAAGTGTATCTTGATCCCGAGTTATCCAGTAAAAGTGCCAATTATCAATGTCAATATCCATTGTTAATATTATAGTAATTATAAATTAATTAATTAATCCGTAATATAATTATATATTTCTTTATACGCAGTGCGAAATTTCTCCTGCACTTATTTTCGATATTCGGTATTTTAACAGAACCTGAAGAATTGTTAAACTTAATTTTAATTTCAGTATTTCAGTGTTAGTTTTTTAAATTTGGATTTAAGTTCTACAAATATGTATTTACCTATAATTATCTCATGCTAAAACACAAAACCAGTTTAGCATGAAGTTTTTTAAAATTGATCTACGTAGATTGTTTGTTAGACAATTTTGAAGTGTAACTTCATATCTATCTATATTATGATAATCGATGTAAACTGTCTACCATTAATTAGAACGTATTCGCAAACCAATTGTACCATTAATGGCGTTGGCACTGATTGCTGCTTCGTTGCTGATAACGCATATGTTATTGGCAAGGGTTTCCAAGACCAAGTTTAAGTTGATTTGGACTTGAGAGTGAAGGGTTAAAACTTGTAATATATATTACAATAAATTACTTACACTTATGTGCAGAAACTGAAGTTATTCATGGACATAAAGTGTCCTTGGTCCTTGCCTGTCCACACTCTATTATTAAACAGTAGAATCTTTTTAAAGCGCGTTTTAATAGACATTAGAAAAATGAATGCAATATTTATAATAACCCCATTTTCTATTAACTTGTTATTTCTTAATAATGAAAGTAAAGAAACTCAGCCATTATTGTCTAAAGTAGTTATGTTCTTGTTGCCTCGATTGTCCGTTGTAATAAGCATTCAATTGAGCATTCAGACACGTGAAAATCGCAAAAAATGTAACTTTTGTAATGTATTAACGCATTTGTTAAACCTAGGTAGGGCCATAGGTTTAGATAGGTCAGTAACTGTCAAGAAGTAGAATATAATGTGATTACGTTAATAAAAACTAAAGACATAGTCACATAGTGCACATTATCTATACTTCTACTATGAAATCGTCGTTTCCTATTCCTAATATGGAGTAATGAATGATTATGATTATATTGCAGTCTTAACTGTAACAAATAATTCGAAAAATAAAATTACTTGTAAAAACTGTGCATTACGTAAATGATAATGATGCAAGTAATATAAATATTATTCAATACACGTAATTATATTAAACCTACTTTATAGGAGGGTAAGGTATATGAGTACCTTAGTAGTTATTACTCGTCTGCGTTGGTTATTTGAAATGTACAATGTCAAGTATGTATACTAACTGCTCGCAACGATAAGGATTTATTTGGGACTACTACAACTATACTAGAGTACTCAAGAGTGTCAATATAGTAATCGGAGATTTTTTTTTTTTTTAAATTTAAAAAAGTACGAAATATTTGTAATTTGAAATTTAGTTATGCCAAGAAATAGGTAGTATTATGATTTTTCTAGTTTGTCTAGGATTTGTATCTAAAATAATTCATTGTCGAGTCCTACCGTGCAATCTTAGTGTAGTTAGATTGTTATTATTACAGATAATAATAATGTACTTTAACGTTCTTATTAATAATTTCGTACAATGTATTATTTATTATTATTACCTATGTACTGAAAGTTATGTTTAATATAAATATATATTTCAAATTATATCAAACCGCCGGCCTTTTGTTAATTGTACAGAGCAAAAGGGTGCGATTTTCTTTTCTAGTAGATGCCTTAAACAACGTGAACCATTAGTGTACATTTATTATAAATATATCTACATTCAAGTAATCAATGCTTGTTGCCAGTAATATAAAAAGTACTCTCCAGTAGAACTGCATGAATATGAATAACTAATTTTTTTTGTCTTAATTTTAAAATAATTATTATATCAAAAAATGATTACAAGGAAGTAAATTAGCAGAGTTATGATAAATGATAATCTTTCTTGTATACCTTTATTCATCCATTCTTTGTATATTTTGTACATGGTGATATTCTCAAAAATAATGATAATTGTAAATTGTAATTACATGCAGCGGTAACTTCTTTTAAGAATCAGTTGTCGGTTTTTGCATTTTGAGGTTGGAATGAGTTTTTAAAATACTTTCAGTTTTCAATAACGATAATAATAATTTACTATTATAACGATTAATTTCTTTTAATATTTACTGAGGGAGGTGTACTCTGGCATGGCAGGCGATATTAGATCTAAGAATTGAGAAACTAGTTATTACTTGATTTGATTTAGATTTTCGATACTATGTCAAATTTGCTCGGATGATGATGGTATGGTAAGGATTAGAATTGAAGATTTGGCCAATTTGGCTTAAGTAATAAATTGTAATTTCGCTTCTTCTGTAAGATTTCCTAATTAGCTGTCGCTATTTCATTTTTTTTTGTTACGTAGTAGAATTTTCGTAGTACTACTTAGTTTTTTTGTAACTCAGTTATTATTATTGTTATTGTTAGCTTACATTGATTACAAATTATAACTACTGCGTAAGTAGGACGTAAGTAGCTATTTATTAAGCTTGGATCGACTTTTTTGGTTGTTAACCTATTTGTATTGTTGTTCGAACGGCTTTATTGATTTTTTGTCTTCCAATTTCAAGTTTAATCTTTTATTACTCTATCTTTACTCTGCAATCTTGATCCGGGTAATTGTATAATGCGTACTGTTAATTGTTAATTCTAAATTCAACAGCCCATCTTCAGCTGTCCCTCCTTCTCTGCTGTACTCTCCACACTCCCTATCGTCATCCTGTATCCAATCCAATTCAAATTATTGAGTGTAGTGAGTATTTTCTATGGTATTTTATTGCGAGTCACCTTAATGTATTACAACTTACTTTACGAATTGAAACTACATATATACAATTAGTTGAGCGATACAACAGAAAGCTAGAATATTTAATATTTTTTAAAAAGTATAAACATTTACATTTAAATTATATTACAGTACAGTATTTTAACTTTTTGGCATACATAATTATATATATTTAAAACACAATCGACGACGTTACTAAATAAAAAAAAAACTAGCCATATAAATAATAAGGTCGATTTACTTACAGCAGTAATAGTAGAAGTGTTGATGTAAAAAAAATATCTCAATATTAATATGCTGCATTAACCATATAAGTACCATATATATGTTAAATGTATTTGTATTTTACTTGAATACCTATGCGATGTACCTACCAATACCAACTACCAACCCACTTCAGTTAAATAAACATAAAATGCTTTCTGAATTAAAAAAAAATGCGTATGTATCTGTCAACATTCAGGGAATATACAAAATACTTGTAAATACAAAATTTTAATTTGCAATCTGCGCAGTGCAATGCAGAATTAAACGGGTTGTTGAAGAAGTATAATATTTATTATTAGTTGGATTGCATACGATTGCGATTACAGTTACGACTGCAAGCGTTTTAAATGTTGAAATATGTTAATTGTATAACATTTTTAATTATATCTAATTTATCCTATTATTTAACATGCACATTCTATATCCTACAAGTTGCAAGAAGTATCATAATAGATATATAGCCATCAGATATAATTTTTAGAAAACAAAATCACCAAAATAAAATAGCAATGCAAGGCAAAGCAAATGAACAATGCAAAAATTATAGTTGTTACAATATTAGTATCTACGTTTTTTTTGTACACTACTCATTAAATTTAAATGACGGAAAGGATGTAATTTTAATAGTTATTATAATATGTACTGCTACAGGTAATACGAAGTTGTTAAGTTGAGCGTTGATTAGTATTGTTATTGTACATTGTAAGTAAAAGCTTCAAGCATAAATGAAACTTATTTTTAAAAAAGTGTCATTAGTAAAACGATTACTTTTATTTATCATCGTTACACACTATTATTATATTATGCACATGATTAATGATTTACATAAGTTTCTTAGATAATTTAATCGTACTACTTGCAGTAGCTACATGTACATACCATGTATAAACGGACGTAATTTATTAATTATTATATTTGTTCACGCGCACGCGTCCACCTCCTTGTACTACTCCAACTCCACCAAAAAACCAACCAAAATCAAAAGAAAAAGAACATAAAAAAGAACTTGTGAAGAAAAAAAATTAAAAACTTGAAAGGATTTTATAGACGATCAGTACATTTATATTTAATTATATGCATAATATAAAAAACACATAGGTATGTACATACATATACACATGTAATTATTATTATTTTATTAGGATTTATGATTATGTGTTAGATAGTAATTAAATAAAAAATCATAATCCTCCTGAAAATATTGTACTGAACACA
>JAQFZE010001610.1:0-17242 GCA_034695245.1 Dicyrtomina saundersi | reverse complement strand
TTAAAAGCGTCACCCATAGGGGTGGGTGGGTCCCAAAACTTGCTGATGACGGGTGGCGCCATTTGTGTCCGGCCCCTTGGCGTGTGGAACAGTAAAATCTACCCTTTATATTTTCCGATTTTCATCTTGGTTCAAACATCAATGACTACTCCAGATCAATAACGTGCTGTACAGTATAGACTTAAATGAACAACTACATGATTACATAGTACTATTACACATGTACTCATTTTATAAGTATGTAAAAGTATAGTGTGTTAACCTGTTACCCATCTCCATCATTATCAATAAGCAATTATCTGGATTATGGTGCCTATCCGGAATATTTAGCGAATTCAATAATTGGTGACTACTAATTATGACACAACAAAAACAAGTTTTGCATATTATCCTGTAATCGTCTTAAAAAGTACAAACAATTTTTAAATGCACATATTTATTACAGATATGTATATATAAGTACACATACGAAACACCATCTAGTTATATCGTCTGGGAAAGATCAAAATTATCCATATCCAATTTTAGCTAAAAGCAAAATGCTCCATCTACGCAAAAATAAAATAGCATGATCCTTTGGCATGTAAATAGAACATTTTGCACTTTTCAAAAACGTGTAAATTGGAAATTTCGCACTTTTTACAAACTTGTAAAGAACTAACAATTTGCGCATCCATCTGTTAATTTCGTGCTTTTAAAATGACATGGCTCATTTAAGTTCCAGCTTAAATTGGCTATAGGTAATTTTTATTCTTCACAGATGGTATGTATGCGATAGCGATAGCAAGCCATCCTGAACCACAGAAAACTTCATTGTATGGATTGAACTATCTGTAGCTATAGGACTACGATATTAAATAACAACAAATAACATGAGCGAGCCAGATTCCGATTATCATTGAATTGAATAAAAAGTGCTTCAAAAATTATGTTTTTTTCTGTTTACATGGGTGCATTTAAACTTGAAACCCTTTAGAAAGATAGTTTGAGGTATAGGGAAGTATATTCATTGAATTGCATTAAATTATCTTTATACGTCTGTCCTTCCTGCTCTGGGTTTTAAAAGCAGCACCTCCTTCAACTATTATGCATAATATTATTGATTCTTCTAAAAATTCTTCAAGTCAAAATCTCAGTAGAAGTCAACGTGACATCTCCATATCCTAGATCATCAGGGACTTGTTTGGAAAAAAAAGTTTTACGTTTGCATAACTGTATAGAACTGTGGGCACCATAGAGATCCTCAAATCATGTGTCTTATCGTTTTTATATACGCTTCTTAAGTTCCGACGTGCATTCACTTAATTTTCGTGTTTAAACCATGCCATTCACCCGACCCTGTCTTACGTCTCATCCTCCCTCCCTCCTCCTTTTACATAAGACATAAATGTACAGTTTATTAGACACAGTACAGTAAATACAATTTATTTAACTCTAACAACTCTATTGAATGTGGCTATATGAAGTCGAAGTCTGAATTATTCTGAATCACTCTGCCTGTCATTCAAATGGAAACATATACAAATACAATGAAGTTTATAGAATAAATCTGTATATGTAGCTTTTTTTTCAATGTCATGAACGCTGTGAACATTGGGGATGGAGATTTGGAACATTGAGCGTGTAAGTGTAAAGGCTCCATTTGATTTAAAAACCTGTCACATTTCTTTCACTACACCGGATTTTCGGTTATGGATTGTGGTTCTATCAACCGCCCACTCCCTCTCAACCATCAACCGTCGTCTCTCCTCAAGAAAAAAAAACAAACGGCACATCAAATTAACGTCCTACATGGCAGTAAATCCACACAAACTTCTCATAGCGTGCTGCGTTCCAATTGACTCATAATTATTATATGCCTAAGAAGACATGGTGTTGTATGCTCATGGAAGACCAAAAGGGAAGGTTTAAAACGTTAACCATGGATGCATATCAATTATTTAAAAAATACGTATGGATAAAGAAACACAACAACAACAATCCAACGAGAGAGAGACTGGATAATACAATAGTAAAATCGTAAAATTAAAATGCAACATCTCCTTCATTACGTATTGGACAGACAAGGTATACATACATACATACGCTAGATATCCCCTTATATAATTATCTCTATTTCCCTGCCCCTGCATCAACATCAACAACAACAACAACAATACTAATAAACAAATATTTACAAGTACTATATAGTAATAAGTTTTATCTGCCAAGTGCAATACGGTATTACACCGTCATTCGTGCGTCTATTCGGCACGTACCTTATGTATTTTTACCTAGGCAATATTATTTTTTCTGTATGTGATGTACCGTAAATAATCGAATAAGCGCCCGGGCGCTTATTACATTTTTTGAAGTGACAGCCCGGTGCTTATTTGAGACCCGGCGCTTATTCGGTAATTTACGGTATAGAAGTTTCTGTGTTTTTATACCGATTAAAAATTTATCTGTCGAAGAATTTTAAGCACGTCACACGCATGAAATGTATATAGTTTTTGAGTGGTAATAAAATGTCTCTATAATAAATAATAACTGTTTTTAAACCTCAATACAATTTTATAGTACAGCCATGTCTGGTGTTTACCTTTACACGCCAGGCCCTTTGAAATAATTTCAGACTAACTTGTACAAATCAGTAAGTTCTGTTTTATTTTTTTTAAATTGTAATATATTTACAGTATTTCCTTGAATAAGCGCCGGGTCGCAAATAAGCGCCGGGCTGTCACTCCAGAATATGGGATAAGCGCCGGGGGCTCAAATAATCGCCGGATCTAAAGCAAGCGCTTATTCGAGGAAATACACTATACTATATGAATGCTACATTCGGAAACCTAACAGTCAGTACAGAAAAATAACTGAATCAAAGTCAACAAATATGAAGTCAACAGTAAACAGTAGTAAATAATAATTGGCTAGTTCACCTCTAAACGATGAATTTTTCAGGTTTTATAAATCTTATTGCTACATATATTGCATTAACAATATTAATGATCGATAACGCATTTGGTGTGGGATACAGAACAGATACAAATTACCTATAAATATGTAGCCAACTGTTTAATAGCATTACTTTATAATATACTTACTTACTAAGGTAAAATTGCATTGCGCCAACAATGTAATCCAGGCAAAGTCAAGCAGTCATACAGGGCATAGGGTAAGATTAGATGTTGAGTTTTAGGATTAGTATAGTTTCAAATTTGAGCATTCAACATTCAGCATAATACTATCTTTTGTTCTTTTTATCATCACATCTCTATATCATCGCATCTTTCTTGTATCTGTCTGTCCGTCTGTCTGTGTACGCAGTGATCTTGCATGAAAGAGTAAGAGAAATGATGGGACTGGGGAAAAACTATGTTCGCATTATTAAAAGCTCTGCAAGAGTGCAACAGTTTCCTTCCTTCTCCTTATATCCTATCCTATACTGTAGCCTTTGCCGTAGCGTGTAGAGATGTTGCATCTCATCACAGTATCATCATCAAATCTCCAACGACTTTTACAAACATCCAGAATCCAGATATAGCATTACCAGAATCAGAGTTTAAGGCAGATCTAGGCACTATAATATTGTATAACAATCTGTGCTATGTTATAAGCTTTAGTGTTATAACCTGTACATAAATATTCGAATTTGAGCGTACCCTTTTTACCCTTATACAGATATATCCCTATTCCCTTATTCACGGTCGGTGTTCCGTTCAGATGCGGACTTGGACTTTGCTTCCTTCCAGTGTACGATTACATCGCGCATTGTTGTACAAGAGACTTTTCTTTTAGAAGAGACTAACAACTCCACGAAAGAAATATTATTGACCACGAGAAAACCACAAAAGGAAAAGGCTCAGCCACTTGCCATGCCTTCAGTTCCATCATCCAGTGCCAGTCTTATAAAACATTGTACAAGATGAACTGCAGGTGTTTCGTTGGATTTATAGGATTGGTCTTGGAACTTGGAAGATATTGAGGGTCCAGTCCTATAGTCCCACCAAGATTCTGTTTGACTCCCTACCTTATACCCAGTGCCAGTGTGTTATATTTTTTACTATATTCTATTGTGTATCAGTCTTGAGTTACTTTAAAAGTTGATATTATGTGCATTTCATTGAATTGCATTGCATGGCTTTATATAGTAGTTGCATTTTCGTTGTCTCCTGATATTATAGACGAGACCAACACCATCGTCGCATCAGCAGCATCATGATGTTATAAGCCTCACTCACGCACAAAGTACGAGCGAAGCGAAGCCACCCCAACAATTTTAGCTTCACTCACCGCAGTCAGTCGAGTGCCTGCCTTCAGCCTTTCTTCATCCCCATCATCTAATCCGCTTCTACTTCGTCTTTCCATTATTGTGACGGACGAGACAGTTCCAGTTTCCAGTTCCAGCATTAGTGATCTGACTCTCTTACAAAAAGTTGATTAAATTCCAGTGCTTTCTTATTATTTAACTAAGGCCGACGCAGCAGAGCTTTTAAAATTGTTTACTTTTTAATATATATTAATGCACGTTTTTTGGGTGCAAGTTTTGTAATAAGGGAAAACGCGTGTCAATTCTTTTCTTCCAAAGAAGGTGAAGGTGGAAAAACTCTCTGTGACAATAAGTTACAGTTTTCTAATAATAAACCAACAACTGTCAAACATTGAAAGTGATAAAATTCGTGACATTTTAAAGTTGTTCTTATGTTTACTTTACTGTTCACTAAAATCAGTGTGTAAATGCTACATTTTTCTATAAATAGATACAGAGATAAAATTTAACGACATTATTCCTAAATTTCCTACGCTACAAATTTTCCAGCTGAAACTAAATGCGTACTTAGGTGAGTGGTTGGTTGGTTGTGCTTTTACACACACGTGGTGCGGTATTTACCTGTTGATTCCAACAATTCCAGCTCCAGTTCCAGTATTTTCAAGTAGCGTGGAGTTATTGGTACAAAAATTTGTTATCTTACTTGTGATTCCAAAAGTGCTATTTCCCTTGTGGTAATATCAGGAGCAAAATGAGCGAGTCTTACACCCCAGCAAAGCCTGCTAGGAGATTCCGGACTCCAGTAAGTGAAACACTTAGTTATTAGAATTTTGTACTTGGGTTTTATATGGAGTTGGAAATTGTGGAGTATTCGCGAGCCTGTAATTAAATCGAGAAGTACATATATATCGCAAGGTCGGTCCCAATTCCCAATTACTGAGAATATAGTTTGAAGTTTGTGAGCGAGACAAAAAATTAATTGAGTTTTTACAGAGCAATACATAATACGTGGGTTTTTTTCTGGTATCTCCTCTATAAGTTATTTGTTAGAGATAATTTGTGGGACCTACACAGTCCGAGTGATACTATATGTCGCATGTCTTTACTGCATTAAATAATATTGACGACTTTAATTGCTATCCCTTTCAATACTCTGTCGCCGCCATTCGTTTTCCTTTGAATTTAACCATAACTTTAAATTAGCGTGTAAGGTTCCACACTTGTACACTAAATGTACCTTTACATACTTTATGTACATTTTAAGATGGGACCAGTACCAGTAGCTCTTGCTCCATGTTTTGGTTGTATCCGTATTGTCATTGCATTGTCATTTATTTAGGCAGTGTTTTTCAATTATTGGGATTTGCAGTCTTCAGCAAACTCTACATAGCATATAGTAGTATAGCCTCAAATCAAACGTGAGTAAATAACTTACATATAGCATAGGTAAAGTAAATAAGTCGTTATCTCTAATAATGGATTGTCTATATGCACTATGCACACAGATAAATTACATACATGTAAAACGTAACCTAGCCTATGGCAAAAGTGGTGAATTTCGATTGCGATTACCTACCTTTATTATGTAGGCACAGGTACGTAGTACGTTCATTCATTTTCAGTGCGGTCTCGCTGTCGGTTTCTTTTTGATGGTTTTACAGTCCAGCATCTCATTATGCCCTTTACTTCCCTTTAACTATGAAACGATCATCATATTTCTTGTTCATTTCCCTAATCACCGCCTTATCATTATTACTATATTGTAGACATGTATAGGTACTTTATCCGCTATTCCAAGTTTCATTTTGGTTTGGGTTTTGATACGTTCTCTCGTCTTTTTTATTTATTTTTTTATTTTTATGACTCCATACATTTCATACGAAGATTAGTAAGCATTGCTATTGCTCATTGTAAAAATCCCAAGAAGAAGAAGCAACAGGACCATAGTCCGAGTACAGTTTAATGCTTAATGTTATCTTTTCTTTCATACCTTTAGGTTGTTTTGTTATCTGAGCGTACACCTACAACAACAGCAGTTTGCGTTTGCATATTGAAGGTGGAAAAAAACGTGGATGTTGTGGATCTCTGGATCTTTGTATATCTCTGCTGATCTGCTGCATTCCGCATATTTCTTATTCTTGTTCCTAGATATCCATCACGATCATGATGACCATGCTATAGGGAAATCAATGAGTAAAATTATATAATAATAATTGTTTGATAATCCCGCTTGAGGCATTTTTCTTATTTTTTTTTCTTTACGATTTAGATTTAGTCTCCAAGTAGTAGATAGGTACCTATACCTATGTACTGTGTACAGTGTACGTGCTCAATAAAAGAAGGTGTAATGTAATTTGTCAGTGGGTCTTTGTCTTAAAAAGTTTTAGTTTTAGGGTTAGTTTCAATGCACTAGTAGGTAGGCACATACCATCAAAGAGTGGGTACCTACGCTCAAATACTTAATGATTACATATTTGTTGGATAGTGCGCCTTTTCAGTTGTTATCTTTAGGTCGGTGTTAGTCACTAGTGTACAGATAGAAGAACCCGTTGCACTAAAGCTTTTTGGCTGTTGGCCTTTGAGGGGAAGGAGCCCTCAAGCATAGCGAAACTCCAAGGAAACGTACCACAAGAAGTTCGATGTATAATGCTATATCAGTAGGTGTTGTATCCCCAGTCAGTACCTACCTAGTAGGGGTAGGGGTACCTTCCCTTGTGTTACATATTGTTTTGTACAGGGTATAATATAGAATCAAACCTTAACCTCCAAACCGTATACCTATTATTGTATCGAATCCCGTCGTCGTCGTCCCTCCTTTTTTTAAAAGCAAAGCAGAGAAGCAGACTCATCACCGCATCACCCATCTCCGACTCTGTATTCTTCCTCACCTGTACAGAGAGAGAGACTGTTTTTTTTCTCAGATGAGGGAAAAAACGACAACGATGACGATGATGCATAGCACAAAATGTTACCTCTGTATTTTTTTATCACGTTCCAAACCAAAAGAGACCAAGAGACTGAACTGATCAAGTCGAGAAAAATGTTAATACCAGACAGAATGAGGGGTGCCCTAAGGGCTATACCCCGCTTTAACAACTCCTTATAGCTTGTTCAACAGATTAGAAAAAAAAATCATTTTCGTTCATTGTCATACGATGCAATGCTCTGCCTCTGCTGTACTCTGATTCTGAACTATAAGGAATGAAGTAATTATAACAATAGTCAATTTTTCAGGTGCATAAAAGCAACAGTGTATTAAAGCTATCGATACATATATTTCAAAAACAATTAATATATTATTATAGGTATATACTCCGTTGTACGAATATCCAGTAACGGATATGCTCAAGAATGTTGGAAACCCTTAAAGTATGTATTCTTGTCTCTTGTCAAGGTAGTAGATAGTAGATAGCAGCCACTTTTGGTCGATACAGATATACGTGATGCTAACCATTATATATGAGATAGTAGTACAAGCAGAAATTGCATAACGAGGGACGAAGGGCCTAAAGTAAAGTTTATCTAGTATTAATCACGATGATAGAGTGAAACAGTGAAAGTGTTTCTGAGGCTCATTGTTTTACACTATGTAACGCTGCTGCAATTTAAGGTTGAATTTATATACTGTTAAATTGTTTTACATTTGTTGCCGGTGCTTTACATTTTACTTACTGAAATTACTATTGCATAATAATGCATTACAAAGGAAGATGCTTAAAGGACTTGGGGGTATTGTAAGTATAGTAGTAGTGAAAGTTTAAGCTTAGGAACAGCCATTGTTCGTGTTAACAATTCACACCTTAAATCCAATGCATGACCAAATAAGGTGTAAAATCCGAGTTCAAAACCGTGTACCAGACCAGCAGACCAGCCTTCTGTGGAATAATTAAAGGCAATTGTCATCATTGCATTTTGTCTGCTGGTCCGCTACTTTTTTTCTTTACCACGCTTCACGCTCTTCATTTCTCTCCCTCTCTCTCTCTCTGTCGCTCTCATCTGCTTCTTCCTTTCGGTCCAATACGGAAGTATTTTGTATTGTATATCCCAAAACCCAATGTACATCCATGTATTATTGCTGTATCCTTATTCGTTAATGTACTGAATTTACATAATTTTATGTACAGGGTCTACAGTTGTACATAAAAATGTTGTTGCAGGTTTAACATGGACCAAAAGTATTTGGAACGAAAATGTTTCACGACGATGCGACGTACTTAAGTTGTTTTGTTATTAGACGTCGCGTCGCACGCATTTTATTCTTCGGCTCCGGCCTTTGTTAGCAGCATCTTCGAAGCAAAAATTACACCGAATTAATGTAGGTACATGAGTATATGAAAATTGAACTAAAAGTTTCGGACTTTTGACAAAGTTCGTGACTGGAGATGGAATATCAATAAGGAACATTTTTACATTTTTTTTAGTCGTGAATTATGGAGACGAGAGGAAGGAAGTGTAGACAAAGTAATTCTGCCATTCGTAGGTTTTGTATCCCCATTTATGGTCTCTTAATGAAAACATGATAACGTGTGAAATGGAATTGATAAGGGAGGATTTTACAGAACGTTATATACAATGAGTGCTTCATACTTTCATATTGCTGTACTTATACAATAATATCCGTTCAACTTATCACTATGGCTAAAAGTTCAAAACTGTGACAAACCAAAATGGGAATTGTTAGTGTTGTAATCTGTCCATCTGTTGGAATGTTATGGTTATATGGTATGAGGCACAACATGATGCTGCAACATTTTGGTGTCTTTGTATTTTCTGGACTGCATTAAATTTTGGAATTAGCCCTTACTACTTAGAGGAGCGAACGTCTGCTCATATACCTATGTAGGTAGTTGTTTCTACAGCTACGAATACGCTGTGTGAAACAATTATTAAAGTTTAGGATGCAAATTCGTTTTTGTTAAACCCAGACAAACATCTGTGCGTAAGTCGTAAATCCTAAGTGATTGAGCGAGCCGAGGGATGCGTAAACCAAGAATAAATGACAGTTGTTAGTTGTAAATTAATGGCAACTGCAAGAGCTCAGCTAAACTCACCATCAGTCCTTCGATACGCTTTGTTCCCCACTGGGTGAAATTGTTATGATAAAAATATGAAGCAATATGCTACTTATTACACTGCTACTGTTTCAATCTGAATTAAATATAACGACAATGACCCTGCCTTAATAATAATATCAGATGTAAAACGTGTTCAAAGCCCACACAGGTTAATTTTCTCTGACTGTGTGGCACTATGCATTCCATATTTTGTAAATTGGGCGTAGGGGGAGAGCGTGATAAAAACATTATTTACACTGGTGGTACATAATCAATAATCGTGCTTGCCAAACAGTATTTGACAAAAATATGTTTTACACAAAAGATAGACATAAGTAGATCATGGTTCAATTTTTAGGTGTCAGATTTAGATACGCGGTATAGTTGACATGCAAAAAAAAGCAAGCATTATTTGCATTTGTGTTTTGTAATAAAAATGGGAAATTATTTCATATAAATTAATTAAATGTACAACAATTACAACACACTAATCAAATAATTATTATTAATGAATTTCAGAGCAACCCTTGGATCCCCTACGTTGGAGACTGTAAGGCAGTAAATCAGTATCTGGACTCTAAGCAAGGACTTGGGTGGTTGGTCCCCAAATTTTTCAATGCTTTCTTCCGAGGATTTTCTCAGGTAGTATAGAATTTCAAGTTTCGTAGTATTCAGTATTTTATTATGTCATTTTATTCATTGTCACTTCTGCTCTCATCAATGCTGCCTGCGTTACTTAACGTGTCCTGGCAATGACAAATAAAAACGTGAGTGTGTATCAAATAACCTACCTAAATCACATGTCTCATATAGCAGCCCATTGCATTGTCAAAATGTAAATTTAATCGTTGAATCATTATTTTTCAATCTTTGACTGTTGGCCACACGGATACCGATACCGATACCGATACCGATACACACATCCCTAGCAAAACCAAACGACCATTAATCCAAACAAAATCAAATATGTCACTCTGCATTACGCATTGGTCCATTAGCATTTCAAACCAAACCAATATAGCATAATAGACACAATGATAATGCAGTCGTAATTCGTAATCCATATACGATCTGCCCCTGCGGTTGGCGGTATAAAAACTGAGTAATCTGAATCTAAATATGTATAATCTTATTGTTATAGACTATTATAGAGGAAGCTTACAATATAGAGTACCCAAATGAAATTCCTTGTGCATAAGAAGCACGTAAATACAATTGAAGAGCAAGTGCTGAGCTGCCTATGTGGTTGCCTAAATCCCAATAGCTGCAACAGCGCTATATGCGCTAAGGTTACAGAGGACAGAGAGGCAATAAAAACTTTGAACACACTCCTCTGTCTAGATCAGTAATAAAATAATTTGTTATTATTTCTTTATTTGTCCTCTGGACTCCTAAAGTAAAAATTGGACAGATTGTTACTGGAACAATAATAGAAATCGCATGTACAACAATTGCACATGCCGAATGAAATTGCAGAGGCTGTCGAACAGTACATCTACTATACATTTGCACAATGTATAGTAACTAGTAGTCAGTACGCCGTAACTACCTTTTACGTAATTATTTGAATCCCATATTATAATGATATGTCATCACAGCCAGATTATGTTCAGCCTTGGCTGACGAGCGCAAGGAGACAATGCATTGGAGACATATTTGACTGCTGAAGGTTGATTAACGTTTTCTGCCTCGCTCGCAATCTCTATACACTCTCAGAGTATTAAATAACAAAATAACCTCAAGGAAATAATTGAAAAGAGTCAATTTTCAGTCAGTCAAATAACTTGATATAGAGAATATATAGGGTACAGGTTATTATTTTTTGCATATGTATTTAATTGGAAACATGGACCTACATACGAATACAAGACATCATCTGTATACTGCATTCTGCAAATATCTGTACCTACTAAGTTAGGTGTTTATTTCTTATGTAAAACGGCATCGGCATCGGTATCGGGCAACGGTAGTGCTGATGAGCTGACTTTATTATTTGAGTAGAAACTTCACCCGAGGGGAAGTGGGCAGTGCGGCTCGTCTTACCTTTATTGTGTAACTGCTAATACACACACGAACTTGGCACGATCTGTATGCACATAATTATGAAAGATTTTTGTTTGCACTGCTTCAAAGCAGGAAGTAGTCAGAGTCACATTCCGAACGTGAATCACTGCCTGAACTTTATTATATTATGCTGTGTATAAGAATTTAAATGCGTCCAATCAATATCCAAGTATGAGAGTTTTCCTATAGACGCACAGATCTAATTTAAACTAGCACCATTGGATCGGTAAGAAATTCCCCCGACGCGACAGTAAGATTGCTGCACCTTGCTATAGTTTTTGAAATCGCTTTAGTAAAGCAAGGTAACCTGTAACTCCTTCTAATCAGAAGTGCTCCAGATATACAGTGATTTTTACATTGGTACCAGTACAATGTAAGATCCTGGATGAGAATATTGACATTTGCCATGAATAACTCTAGTTTAAAATAAAATATACCGACACACGTAGCATTTTCATTTGCTACTACAAGAAAAATCTTTAAATATGCTAATTATTGAGTTTTGATTTGGTATATTCAAAGAAGATTTCGTAAATAAAAACAATGATATCGGTATGATGCATATTTTTTTAATAAGCAAAGTTGTTAAATTTTTCTAAACAGGTCCAGTTAGATCTCTTTGTTTGATTTTGCTTTGTTCATTAATCCGTAATCCGTACACACACATACTTGTATAGATATAGGTAATGAATATTGATATTTGTACTGGCTCAATGCGTGTCGATGATTAATTTAAAAATTCTGACAATCCCCTGCAGGTATTATTTGCGAGCAACCCTTTGACGGGTTTAATCATTCTATTAGCTCTCTCGTGGGCGGATCCACTTGTGGGACTTGCAGCCGCCGTGGCTGCTACGACTGCAATCATCACTGCTGTGGTAATAAATCATTTTCAGTTTTTTCATCTTATTTTCTCGTATTCATGCTTCCCATCTCTCTCGTGTCTATAGTTTTATTCCCGTTTTCTACTTAACTTTACTATTAGGTAGGTACATTACGTAACGAATTTGTCATCAACGACATAACGCTTAACTGTTGCTTATACTTTCCTTCCTACCGTCTACCGTTCGTTCGTTCCGACTAAATAAAAAGCTCCACCCGTTTTTTTTTCTTTTAAATATTAGTAGACATGTCCGCATACCTTCCATAGAAAGCTTAAGTATATCAGTAATTATGTTCAGACACGTGTTTATTTTATTTCATTCCTAACACTGCAGACTTAGGATGTATGGAATTAAATTTTATCCATCATGTATGCAAAATCTTGTCGGTTACGCAATATGGAAGACTATAATTAATAAAAATGATATTTAAACATTTTATAATGGTGACAGAGAAATTCGCTAAAGGTGTTATAACTTTTGATCCTTGGATTGCCAACCAATTCAATATTGAACAAATTATATTACATAATAAACGAGCAAACTGATCGTTAGTACATAAAAATGTAACCGCAGAACCAGAACCAGAACCAGAGTTCGTCAATTTTATTGCGGCTTCAAATTACCTGTACTTGTTATTGTTGAATGAACCTCTAAACTCTAAAGCCTATACCTATAAATTTTTTTTCTTACATTCATTTTGGCTTTCGAATTCCAATTGGAAATTGAACTCTAGACTCCAGAGCACGACTACAGAACATGGCTTGAAGTATTGCTTGTCAATTATTTACTTTAATCTTTAGCTTTAAAGCTTCCATTTGAGCATCTTATCTTGTTTATTGAATTTGTAGACAGACACATATTATAGGATTTGGCGTTTGCCAGCAATTTTAATACATACAATAATAATACTGATTACATAGCATGCAGGAGACGTTTCTTCTTTTTTCTTTTGGATTAGCTTGAAGTTTGTGACAAGTTACTTACTTTTAGTGAGTTGGTATGCAAATGCAGATTCATATATATTTTTCATACACCTTATACTTACTACATCTCTATAATATATCTATATACTACCAAAGTCAGTATAGGTGCTAGACTAGTAGTAGTTCAATTATTACATCCGTAGTGTTAGATTTTGTACGGACTGTACTGTCAACTGTACATATAATAATTGCAGTGCTAAAATAATTTTATTGAGTGTAAATAATGAAAACCATTTAACTTTGATGGGATTGTGATTGTATAGCTCTTCAAGCAAGAAATTTCTCATATAAATTCTGGACTGACAACATATAATGCTGTTCTTATTGGAACGGTGACTATTTCCCTCTGGGCACCAACTTTTGACGAGGATCCACCTTCAAAATTGTGGGGGTTCATTGTAATTGGATCCATATTTAGGTAAATGAAATATCCCTATGTACATATCCCAATAACCTGACACTATAATATACATATATACCTACCTATAGGTATATGTACCTATAATCTTAAAAGTTGTTTCGAAATTAAAAGCTTTCCCAAACATTTTGAGAATTTTTCCCACGTTTTCCAAAAAAAAAGTACCTACTTGAGATTCTTCTTGGTTGTATTTCCTTCATACCCTATTAATAATAATATTATTTTACATAAATTTTACTTATGCTTAACGGCAACCTATAGACCTCCGGTCACTTTCTTTCACTCGCAATTAAATTGCTATATATACTTGAGAGGGAAATTAAAACTAAATTTGATTGAAAGAGACGATATCAAGAATTCTATCGTTATAATACCCCCACAGCCTCTAGGACATCTCATAATATCAAAGCATACTTGCTATGCTTGTGCGCTTTTAATATTTATGTACACCAAAGACGGAGGGGTAGTAATAATTTTATGTCACAGAAATATTATAATGGAACGTTTTAGTTTTTAGAATTTTTTCTAGCACTTATTCCTGGCATGAATATATTTTATCAGTGTATGCTTAAAACGTCAGGCAAGTATTTAAACGGAGCAGCAGGAATACACGATGCTACTGTACATAGAATAACACTACCTACATAACTGCCTGTCACACAAACAGTGTAAAATATCACAAAGTATTCAAAGACGAATGGGAATACGACATCTTGAGTGACAGAGCATGTTATTTAATGTCATGCTTTACAATAAATTAAATAAACGCTAGGTACACAATTCATAAAATAAAAATCTAAAAAGCAAGAGTAAATATGAAGTGAAAGTATTCTAAGAAGCGGAATGCTTGTGTGCAAGCCAGAATGTTGTATTAAACCGATGATTTGTGGTTCTTAACTTTAATCCTGAACGTGACACGGAAGGGTTTACTCTGTTTTCTGTTTTCTCTCGCCCTGCTTATAATTTCCCTGTTTTTAATCAAAGAGTCAAAAAGTGTTCCAATGTCAAATAGGATTCTTGGATCCAATGTTAAAGTAGTACATGTGACTTTTATGGATGTATTTTATAGTGTCTTCATCACATCTGCCTTGACAAATATGTTCTCATCCTACAAGTTGTCCCTGCCGTGCTTGACGTTTCCATTCAACATTGTCGCCCTGCTGTTATTTACATGCCTCATGCCACCCATCGTGCCTGGAACTGGACCTGGACTTGGACCGAGAGATCAACATGAGACGGCGGCTGTGGTTACCCCTCATACTGGTGATTTAAATCTGAATGGAACCCAAGCAGGCCAGGGACAGGGACAAGGGGTCACAGCAGCATCTGATTTGAGCCGACATATCCGAGAGACGAGTGGAGAAGTTACGTCCACGGATAGTATGCCTCCTTTAAATGACGATCCTGAGGTGGTTGGAGGGGAGTTGAGCATTACTGAGCCGGGCTTCATTACCGAAACCAATGGAGGGAGCAATGAAACGGCTGAGATCATCGACACTTATGAAGATGAGGAGGAGGAAAGAGACCCAAATAGGTTAAACTGGGGAAGTGTAAGTTCTTATTTTTTTTTAAACTATTTTGATGTGGTACCTATAGTTAGGTAATGTAGAAAATGGTTACTAGGGGTAATATTTTTTTGTATATGGTTTAAACCTATATATGTACACTTTCGTTTGTAGATTTTGACTGGAATCCTGTTGTCAATGGGCCAAGTATACGGAATAAACGACATTTTTGCAAGCATCTTAATATATATTGCTGTAATGATCTACTCTCCGATTATGTGCTTAATTAGCATTACAGGAGCTTTTTTGGCCACCATAGCAGGTATATATAGTACTAAGAAATTTTGAAATAAATGCATGTGTAAATTAACCACTATCTAAGTGCCTACTATAAATCTTACACAAACTTTAATGCAGTGAGCAGTAGTGGGATTCGGAGTTAATATAAAATTTGTCATGGGCTCAATAGGACTGCTGTTCACCTCGGCTCCGTATACTGCAGTGTACACGGGCCTGTGGGGCTTTAATGGGATTTTGTCGGCTGCCGCTGTTGGGGGTTACTTTATTGCAATGACTTGTCACAGTTTTTGGACAGCTATAGCGAATGTTCTTTTCACGGTGTTGATACAGCAAGCCTTAATGGTCGCCTTTCATTCGGTAAAGAATTTTTTTAAACGATGGTTTATTAATCCTGCACTTGGGTTGGACCCCTTCTGAAATTTTGTTGATATAATTTAAAAACCTTCGAGAATTATTTTACATAATAAAATCTTTTAATTTTCCCTTTTTCGTTTATATTTTTTGTTCATAGCTTCGACTCCCGGTGTTCACATTACCTTTTGTTTTGAGCACACTCTTATTTTTATCTGTTGCCTCCTCTGGAGAACAATTGCCAAGAGTGTCCAACATTTCTTTCCCTGAACTACACCGATTCGAATACTTGCAAAACCGAAGACTGAGAAAATTGAATAAGACTCTGCAGGATGACGATGTAAGCCATTTATTCTTAATTTTCTTATGCTGTAGTTTATGCTACAAAAAAACTCAAAGTTTAAATTTAACTTATTTTTGTGGCGTGTGTTCTTAAATACTGGAATGCTTAGAATCCTGAAGAAAAGGAACTTGTGCTTAAGGACATCAAGGTGATTTCTGAGGAAACAGGGGAAATCGGAGGAAATGGAACCGGAACCAACAGCGCTTAAAAGGAAATGAGAATTTCTCGTATACTCACTCAGAATTGAATACATAATTCCTATTCCGCTTCCGTGTCAATATTTCCACAGCACTGTATATACATTATTATCGATATATAGATGTACTTTCACTTCCAATGCAGGAGAAGTGAAACCAATTTTTTTAGCAAGAACGTAAAAGCGTTGATCTTACATATGTTATAAATAATGGGGAGAAATAAAATGTAAATACGCTTGCAGATAATTTTTGGATAAAGTAACTTTGTTAATGTTACAGAAAAAATGACATGACGTCTAAGTGCAATGTTTGATCTTTCGCCTTTTGATAATATAATAAAACCGTACATCATTATTTTCATTTTCTCCCAGGGGCTCTGTGACACTGACTTGGTCTCTGGTTTAACAATATATCATACAAAAGAAAGCGTCATTGTAATATCTGACATCGATTTTTTTAAATAGTTTAAATAGTAATAAACATGCGTGTGTAATTATGCAACATGCATTCTACTTAATTATCTACAACGAATTAAAAAATCCGGCGCTTCGAGCCCGATTTGTCCACCGGAGGCCCGAAGTAGATGCTAACTTACGGCGCAATTTGGCTTTAATATAAGAGAACAACTCAATGGACCGATTGCACGTAGACTGCCTCACACGGAATTGCTGTGAACCTGATCAAAAACCAATGCAAAATCATACAATCTTGTTCATGGTTAACTTACCAATATGATGTTTATAGGCGCAAATTAAAGATAACTGTACAATTAACACTTTAGGATCACTAATGTGTACGTACCATGCCTGTGCTGACGGTAAAATTGATTCACAGGTCAAATTTTAAAATCTCCGACCCGCGAAAAGTATTACTGTGGAAAATAAGTAAGGATCA
>JAQFZE010001609.1:0-17242 GCA_034695245.1 Dicyrtomina saundersi | reverse complement strand
ACTGTAAAGTATCAGTTGGGTTTCAGTTGGGTTTCAGTTGGGTTCCAGTTGTGTTTCAGTTGGGTTTCAGTTGGGTTCAGTTCGATATTGTAAAAGCATTTGTCACAGAACGTGAGCAAAATAATGCGCATCAGTTGGGCAGTTGGGTTTTTAGTGAGAAAAAGCTGAAAACAGATCTCGTCGAACTGAACTTACGATTTTGGGCCTATTTTGGCAAATCAGATCAGTTGGGTTCAGTTGGGATCAGATGGGTTTTTAGGTGTACCCTATTTATTCACCTTTTGTTAAATTGTTCTTGCAAATATTTCAACAATTATTGCGTTTGTTTTATTTTAGGTTGTATATCAAGTATTATTATATTTTGTGAAGAAATAAATAGTCATTTTACCAGTTTATTCAGTTTCTTTATCAGAAGAAAGTTTTTTAGGCGTCCGAGTCGGACATGAACTATGTGGTTTTTTCTTAAAACTTAATACAATTTCAAAGCTATCTACAACTTTATCAGCAATTTTAGTTTTTAAAGGTATAGCACATCCATATTTAGAAAATGTATTAATTATCAAATTATTACATCTCTAGCCATTAATATTTTTAACCCATTTCTGAGGCATAGAAACTAAATTAGCTTGCAATATTGAATATATACCTGGTGTATATTATTTTCTTCTTTTGAATGTTGTCATTTTACCTAGATACTTAGTATATGTATTCTGTGTAGCTAGATATTATTAAACTATTTGAGGTTTTATACCTGCTTTTCTAGCTAATTCATTTATTCCAACAAATCCAATTAATGGGTTTTTATAAACAGAATCTATAATTTTATATGATTTATCATCGTTATCTAGCAGGCTGTATGCTTAAGATTCTTCAAACTGTCCTAATTTATCATTATGTAATAGCTTACGACCCAAACTGAGATATAATTTTGGTTTAATTACACTTTTGGTTACAACACGTTTTAGTTTTTCACTGATTGTGGAATTCTCTATTTTATCTGTTTTCAGTAATTTTCTATCTGCTTATGTTCATTATATTTATCTTTGTAAATAGTAAATGATAAATTGTGATGCATTGGTGCTTTATCAATTATATCAACAGACTTATATTCTTTTGCTATTTGTTCTTGAAATTTTGTACCAAGGCTTAAATAATTACTACCTGGATAATTTATTTCCCCTATGTATTTACCAATTTAATCAACTATATTACCACTCACCTTCGGCTCAAGGGTCTTTGACCTGCCTATTTCAGACTTACTAGCTTTAGTACTTAAAAAAGTACATTTTTTAGTATAACAAACTGTGCATTTTGCATAAATCATATTTCTGTTATTTTTAGTAATAAATTTTGTAGTCTCCTTATTAGCTGTTTGTTTTTTACATTTAGTACATTACATTACTATAGCGTGGATTTTATGAAAGTAAAACTTTATCTTGGAAAATTTTATTGAAGTCAATATGAGGCATCTCAAAATACATAGAGAAACATTTATTTTTTGATTCTATATTTCCCATTAGCTTATGTAGTAACCTTATCATTTAAAATATATCTTTTATCATTAAAATTAGCTAATTCAATTTGCGATTCATTAAAAGTAAACATATCTAATTTTTTTGATCTAATTTAAATAAAATTTTATGAAAATTGATCTTTAATTTCATTGTTTGATATTTTTCAAAGGATTCAATCTTATTTCTTGACAATATGTTTAGGTATGCTCTTTTTTTAGTAATTAGTTCATCATTACGTTCAATAGAATATGAAAACATTTTAGACCCCAATTCTACGAATTCTGTTACAATATTTTCATTAGTTTCTATTTTAAAACAAAATAATTTTTTCTTAGTCATAGTAGGTAATTCAAATGTATTGTTGATTTTTATATCACTAGTGTCACATCACAATTGGATATCATTCTTAATATCCTTATAAAAATCATTAGTTCCTATATACAGCATTAAGCCATTAGTATCAGTTTGAATTATTTTTACTCCATCACCCCATTTAGACTTTAAATGTTCATACACATATTTATACATCCTATATTTTGAAATTTTAAAAACAGAATCCGGTAAATATGGGTTTATTAAAAAATATGTCTATTTTATTCATATGTATGGCCACTTAATCTTTACTAAATATTGTTTTACGATTAAAATAAATTTTACTAACATATTTTAATGCTTTTTCCCTCTAGTCTCTAATCTTGCATTTTTAAAATATTTTTTATTGTCTTACTAAATACAGAATTATTCATGAGCTTAATAAAGTCTTTCTTAAAATCTAAAAGTCTAAAAATTAGTATGAAAACACTATTTTTTGTGGTCATAATTCTTGAATTTCATCTGGTTCATCTTTAATATATTCTGGTAAAATTTTTAAATTCCTAATATTCCCTTTTTTTTAATTAGATGCTAACTCATCCAATGAATAAAGTAAAAATTTTAACAAATCTTTTAATGTAAATTTAATAATTGTATCTGGTATTCTAACGGCTATAGAATATTATTTTTCTTCTGTTTTAGGTATAATTTCCAGTTCATTACATGTTTTTCCTGTTCAATTCATTGATACCATCTTATAAAGTTGCCCTTCAAAAAATTTAAAATCATAATTTGTTTCATTATGAAAGAAAACTGGTATATTTATGTTCTAACATTGAAATTAAATGAATTATAGGAAGCACCTCTAAATTCTCCTGTTAAATGACAATGATCTCCTACTTTATAATTTATTTCAGCATCAATAAAACCATTTTTGCAAAAATTACAGTAGTTTTAGGAAATATTGCTTCTCCATCATAAAATAATTTAGGTAATACAAATTCTTTTATTCTTTTTTTTAACTTTTTATCCAGTTCTACACTTTTATTCCACAAGGTTTCTATAAAATTATTGATTGTGTCTCTAATACTACATTCAGTATACTTTTTAAATTTAGTATGAATATTATGTCGACTAACAGTATTAATAGCATGGGCGCATGTTTCATGTTAACCGGGTTAATTACATTTAGTATTCTTATTATCAATGAAATTCAAAGGCTTTAGTACAGATTCCAGATTGGCATAATATACTATTGATGCTCTTATTGTATTTTTTAAATACTTTAACTTTAAAATGTTAGATTTGGTATCCTTTTTAGGTATTTGAGGAATTGCCTTGCAAGTTTTAAAATAACTATGACATGCTAAATAATGTACTTTAAGTGCTTCTTCATCATGAGTGTAATGAAAACATCTATCACAAATAAAAATTTGTTTTGTGTGTTTTGCTAGTTGACTTCTAACTAGTTTAGATAAATCTTTAATATATACATAATGACTATGTTCATCTTTATTGGTTATTATTGACAAATTTACATGGTTTACTATTCTATTTTCTTGTAGGCAGGTGTTATAAATAATAAACTTGTTACCTTGTAAAATGTTAAGATTAATTGATATATTATTTTGTAATCTAAACTTTTTTATGCCATCTAGAGTTACAGGAAATACTATTCCAGTAAAGTCAAATTCATTACTATAATCGGAGTCATTATATTTAGAAACTCTTTTGGGATTTTTTGTAATTTTATGTTGATGTTTATGATATAATATACAATATTTAATGCATTTTTGGTCATCATTTTTAATATTACCAGATGTTTTCTTATAAGATATTCATGTTGGTAATTCTATATATGATGACCATTTCAAAGGTTTACATTTTCTCAATTTAAAATCAATTTTATTAATTTTATGCAACAGATAATAGGCCTCAATATTTTCTTTGTTTTCCACGTCATTTTTAAGTTGAAGTATTCATTTATTTACACATTTATTTATATCTTGTTTGTTTAATAATCTAACTAAATAATTTGTACAATGCAGTTTGGTCTATTAGTGTTATCAACACAGATACCTTGCGTGCGAGTTGTGCGCCTTAGTTTTTAACTATTTGCATTTTTCTTGGTACCATTCGACTCGCCTTGACGAGTTTTGTTTCTTCTTTCAACATTGTTTAGGAAATTTGGTTTTTGCACTTTTTATGGCCGATTTACACTTTTTGACTGTACAAATCACAGCATTAGAGTTTAAAATTTCAAAATTTACGCAATCTTGATTGATACAGAGCCTAATAAAAAAATATTTATTCTTATTTTCAAATTATTTAAACAACAACAAGTTTAAAAACTGATGCACAAATTTTAGAGCGAGAAAAAAGTTGAGCTTAGCCAAATAATAATCGTTTAAAAACTTTTTTACTGCACGTTTTAATAAAACTTAAGGATAAAAAAATCTAAATAGTAACTATGAGAACCACATAACGTCTACAAATCTACTAATTAAAAAGTTTATAATGGAGTGGGGTTGGCTACAGTTATAACCGGTACACCTTGTTTAAAGCTTAGCGCCCAAAGTTATAATCTGATTGCAATCTATATGGCATTATTCTTTTTTTAACAGGATTTTGAAACTGCTGTGTTTTGCACTCTTTATGGGTGATTTACAGTTTTTGACTGCCAATTACAGCATAATATTTCTAAATTTTCAAATTTACGCCACCCTAATTGGTACGGAGTCTGATAAAACATAATCTATTTCTATTTCAAAATTAGTTTGAGCATATGAGATTTTTAAACCCTGCAAAATATTTGGACAGAAAAACATTTAAGCTCAGAAATTTTTTTTTTACTTTTTCTAGAGTAAACAGTTTAACAAATTACTAAAAATACACTACAAATCACGACCAAAAGTTTTAATTTTCAAAGAATATATGTAAATAGCAATGAATACAAACCATCAATTCAAGCATTAATTCCAGCAAAACTGGCAAAAACTTAACCTAGCCAACACTGTGGTAATACCTCACGTCTGATTAAAACCTAACCCGAGTAAGTATGTTGTCCTAACTTACCTCGACTTATAAAGGCTTCGGCGGCGTTGGTCTCTTTGGGACCGAACCCCTGTCATATACTAATAATAATAATACCTCGACTACACCAGTAAGTAAAGCTTCACCCCGACAAGCCTTTGGTCAAAACTCCTGGGTTTAGAATAAAGAGTACTCAGAACAGACTTGTGGTAAAAACTTTACTCGGGCAAGTCATTGTTCATAACCTATCCCAGGTAAAGTTGTGACTAAAGTTAACCCCGTTAAGTCCGATACCATAGTGTAACCCGAACAAATCTCGGGTCAAATCTTACTCCTAGCACGCCCATACGGGAACAAAACCAGCACAAAGTTAAGTTATCCCGGGCAAGAATCTTGTCAAAACTTACCACAAATAAGCATGTGGTAAAGGGGTAACTCAGGCCAGCAATTAATTAAAGCCTAAACCCGGCAAGTCTCAAATAAATGTGACCACAGTCAATGTAAAATTCTATTTACTGTAGCAGCTAAAAGTAAAGAATACATTTTAAATACTTTCACTGCAACCCATCGGGTTGCTAATTGCTAGTATTTGATTATTAGATGTATACTACATATCTTTATATTCATATTCTCCTGTAGCTGGTATACATTTTCTAAAAGTCCTATTTATTACTAACTGTAATTTTATTTGCTTATCGTGATTTTCAAATGTACTATACAACTTCTTTAAAATATTTGCATCTGAAGTAGTAATCCTAATTAAACAAATATCAAGGTAGTAAGTACACCATATTAAAATAAAAACAAATACAAATTTAGATGGGTATAAAAATCCGAATACTAAAATAAAATTATTGCAACAGTTTTTACTGATCGTGGATTTAACAAATCTGTAATTTGTGGAGGGACATAAATTTTAAATTTGAGACATTGCACTGAAAACCACTTGCACAACACTACAATTTATGAAAATTACTACTTGGAAGCCAAGGAACGACTGAAAAGAGTAAAAAAACTTCCGTTTTTCGCCAAGTATGCAATTTAAATATTATTAAATATGATTAGAATGCATAATTATGAAATAGTGACTTCTACTAAACTAATTTTCTTGAAGTTAGTTAAGCTTAAAAGCCTAAAAATGAAAAAAAAAGTCTTAAAAACCAGAAAAATCTGGAAATTTGAAAAAAATCCGAAAAATCCGGAAAATAGCCGAAATTTCAAAAACAAATCTAGGAAAACAACAAAAGTTCAAAAATATGTTTAAATACACAAGTTTCCTAAATATTTTGCCTGTGTGATAATTGAAAATATGTTCATAAGTTCATAAGTCGTAAGGATTTCATTAGTATATTAAACTCGAATGCAGCAAGCGTCTCATACTCAGAAAATCTGTTTAGTCCCTAAAAAATGGGGTTTACGAAAGAAAACATTTATATTTATCTCTGCTTGATTTTAAGCGTAAAAGAAATTTCAACAAATGATGATGATACAGATAAAAAATAACAACTCCTAATAGCTTACTACATTCAAAAGCTTCTTAAATTTTGTAGTTTTAAAGCATTGATGTTATTCTTTGCAATGATGTAAAAAATTAGTATTTAATTTTTGTGATTTAGTTTTGTTGTATTATAATAATAATAATATAATTTTTACAATTGTATTGCAATGGCTAATTATTATGTTAACATAAGCACATTATTTTTACATTAAACACTGTTTATGTTCACTTAGTATATGGATAAAATCCGGAAATGAGCCGGATTTTTTAAAGGAAAAATCCGGAAATACCAGGAAATTTGAGAAGTTTAATACCGAAAGACAAATATCCGGAAATGTGGCGCGGCCTGCTCATGTGCTACCTGC
This sequence comes from Dicyrtomina saundersi, assembly GCA_034695245.1. NCBI lineage: Eukaryota > Metazoa > Arthropoda > Collembola > Symphypleona > Dicyrtomidae > Dicyrtomina > Dicyrtomina saundersi. The sequence continues at coordinate 10,520 of JAQFZE010001609.1, read as the reverse complement.
ATGATCGCAAGTGCTAAGCAGCAACTGCCTACTTACATACTTTATGATAACTGCAATGTATGGTGCTATATATTAGAAAATTATTGCCACTTGTATATTAACAAATTATGGCAGTATAATTAGATTCAGTACTAGTCAAGAGTTGCTGGGATTAGTAACAACTCACTGCAATTATCAATTTGTTTAATTATCGTAATGGACGTAATTGTTTTGGACTGATTGTCATACTGCAATTTGTCGCACATCAAAATGTTTTGGACGTACTGTCGTTTACCAGATGTCGTTAGACCAAATGTCGTTTGGTTAAATGTCGTATTACCTACTGTGTTTGACTGCATGTCGCGACTCTCAAATGTCGCCAGGCCGATTATACCAATATTTTAAAGAATAATATAACTTACATGCTTTACAGTATTTTTTTTCAGTGGTAAAGGTTTGTTTCTTTTGATTTTCATTATGTGTTTTAGTACTATTATGTTCATAATAATCAGCAACTTTAACATGACATATTTTTCATTCATATTAAGCAACACCTGACTTTATTATATTTGCATGTGATTGTGTTTTAATATGATGATTCTACTGTTTCTTTGATATTTTGACTACCATTTTATTAGGAAATAATTTATTATGTAAAAATTTTAAACCGATTAGTCTTCCGTCTAAAAGTAGGTCTATTAAATAAGTGAATTATTGATCCTATTATAAATAAATTTAATGAATAAATATTATTTTGCCTATTAATATTTTTGAATTAAAATGGAATACATTAAAACATGTAAAATTTGTAGTAAAGAAAAACCAAAAACCGAATTCAAAAGACATTGTTCCTCTAGAAAAGGGTTTAGATCTGAATGTAAAATGTGTGGTGCGATAGAAGCAAGACAAATAACTGTATGTGAATGTGGTCGTAAAATGCGTTATGATAAAATCACTAGACATAAGAAACCATCAGGTATACACATAAAATTTGTTGTCTAGTTCAAAGATTTAATAAATTTATTGTATTATGAATGGGTGCATGTATTACATATTTATGCTTAAACAGTATATGCAATATTGTTTTAGAAGATATTAGTACGAAATTTACAAATATTGCAAATTTTAAAGCTTTACAAGATAAAAAATTCAAAATCATGGAGAATCAATTATTATTGATGGACGAGAAGTCTTTAAAGGCTGTGGCTCGACTAGAATCACTTATATCAGACTACGTCCTTGGAAGGTCGCACGAAGTGGCTCGAGTCCCCTGGATGGTCTTTGACTCGACATGAATTTATTATTAAAAATAAAGAACCTAATAAATGACTAATTAAACAGTTTATTTGGAATAAGAATCCAAAATTTAAACATAACCCTCGTTTTAGATGCTGAGCTAAGCATCTAATGAAATGGTTATGTCCGTCTGTCCGTCCGTCCGTCCGTTTGTTTGCCCCACGCCACAGGTCAAACTGTCTACTCCATGGTCTTGAAACTTTTTTTAAACAATTACAAATGCGAGCAGGCAGGTCTGTATTGTTTTTTCACTTTAATCGTACTGGCCAGTGCTTCACAATTAAAAGTTGAACTGACTAAGGTCAAGAAATTTATAAGTAAGCACTATAAAAACGTATGAGCGAAACATACATAGATGGGCGCACTCGAACACTTCATTGACCTCCACTCAGTGAGCAGAGTGCGAGTGCAAGGAATTTAGATTGCCAGCAAGGAAGCGGTGGGAACTCAGTGCACACGCCTAGCTATGAAACAAAATAATTTCAAAAAGAACACAAGGACATTTCTATGAGGAATTGTCCGTAAATGACGTCATTTAAATTTACACATTTTACAGTTCCCGCTTTTTAGATGCTGATCTTAAGCATCTATTGTAATGGTCATGTCCGTCTGTACGTCTGTCCGTCCGTCCGTTGGCCGTACACTACACTTCACAGTATTTATCTAATGTGCTTTAAAATTGTTTTAATGGATCACACATGCGACTGAGCAGGTCTGTATTGCTTTTTAGTTTCGCTGTGACGGACCATTTTTTTGCAATTAACAGTTAACTGGGCCAAGGTCACAAACTTATGAGGTAAAACCAAGCAAAAACGGATAAAGCAGGACATAAATGACTGTACACAAATTCACCCAAATATTTGATCCACCCACCTACCTTGTTAATGTCGTTAGCGTTGCTTAAAAGGCTATATCTTTAACACGGTGTGCCATCCTACTTCAAGAGACCCACCTTCAATGTGGGTCACTTCATTTGTGCCCCGTTCCAATTGCCTGCAACATACCTGAGGTACATACGGAGCTAAGGGCTTGTCAAGCTTTGCCATTGAAAATACACATAGAAAAGTTTCACGAATTTCCATTACAAGTAAGCGTACTACTTGCATATGTACGTTCACAGCGCAGCCTTGTATAGTGGTCGTGGGACTAGGAATGTATTAAATGGGTTATAAATGGTGACGGTACGCCCATAAATGACGTCCTTCACATTTGACAGTTTTAAGTTCCCCCATTTTCAACATTAAAATTTTCTCCAACCTATTTTAACTGCATGCCATGGACTGACCTATATATGTTATAGACCTTTAATGGGCGACATGCTCATATGATAAAGTATGTGAATAATAATAATATATGTTATGGATATTCAGGGATTGTCCCTAATGACGTCATTGAAATGTCATAGTTTTTAAAACGCCTATTTTCAACTTCAAAATTTTTTCCAACCATTTCTTTAACTGCTTGCCACGTTCATTCGTATATGGCTTATTGATGGTGGGGGAGCCTCTTTAAATGACGGCATTTGTGAATGGTGCAATTTATAAAAGTTTGGCAGCTATATTAAACTACAGGCTACGCACATTCGTACATGGCTTATTGATGGTAGAGGAACTTCCATAAATCTTATATCATCATTTAACGTAACATAAATTATCTTGCGCTTTTGTTGAAGCTCAGCATCTACTTCGGGCCAGCTCTCGGTCGACTAATCTGGCGCCAAGCGCCGGATTTTTTCTAATATATTTAGGTCTTAAGTTATAGGTGAAAGTAATTGTAGTAAAAGTTGTCTAGTTAATAAATTTCTATTGCAAAAAGTAATATTTGACTAAAATAATTTTATTTTAGTAGAAGATAGTCTCCAACAGGATACATATCAAATTTTAATTAAAGCATTTGAAAACAATTTATCAATAGAAGATGTAAAGTTTTTTTTAAAACAAAATCAAATACAAAAAGGTGTTTGTGATTTAAAATTAATAAAAAGAGTAGGAAAAGGTTTACAAAACAGAACACAAAAGAGAAAATAAATATATCTGCTTATACCGCAGAAGATCCTAAAGAAATTGATTCTAAATTAAAAACTATTATAATGTTTGATGATGTTATGAATCGTAAAAATCAGGATATGATTAAAAGTTATTTTACAAGAGCTAGGCACAATTATGTCTGTGTATTTTATCTCAGTAAATTTATTTTGAATTTTACAGAAGTTCTATTAAAATGAATTGAATTGTAAGTTTTTATTTCGTAATCATCGTATTGTATTTCGTTAATCAAGCAGTGATATTCAAAATTTACATAAAGACAGAATAGCAGAGACATGAATTTAGATGAATTTACTGTTTTTTGCCAGGAAGGTTGGAAAATAGGTTCCTTTATAACTATTGATTTTACGTCTAATACTAGTGAAAAGCGGTATAGACAGAACTTAGATAATTTTTATATTATTAGCAAATATTTAGAATGAACAAAAACATACACAAAAAATAACAAACACAACACAAACAAACATAAATACAACACAATAGATTTATTATTATATAAACGGGGTTTAGTTAAAGACTGACGCCGCCGAGCCCTTATGTATAATGGCATATCGCAGACACCCCCTTAAGACAAAAAAGACAGAAAGAGATAGAAAAACAATTACACCAGGTCAAAAAGTGAGCCTGCCCGTAGCACGCGAGAACGCCACGAGCTGACCCAATAATGCCTGACCTAGCAAATCCATCAAGATAACACAGCCACCAAGGTAGAGGTTTCTAACTAAAACAAAGGCTGGGCATGAAGTCAGGAAGTGTATAGGAGTATCATGCTCCTCCCCACAGTGCAAGCACAATGGGGATTCCAATACGACTATCCTGCATCGATGGCTTTCCCACGTCCCATGCCCAGTAACAAGCCAAATCAATCACCTTAATTGATCCCTAGGATATCGCACCAAGAAGGCATTACCATACAATAGCGACAATATCCAGAGCTTTGCCATCCAACAACTATGCAAGCCAGTCAATTGTCTATCATTCTCAAGTCTAGCCCATCCCGCGAAAGCGCAATGGACAGCGGAGATTGGGACTGGAAGTATTGGTCTAGGACCAAATTGCATAGCACTACTACCATCATGCGAAGCCTTTCCAAGCCTATCCGCCTCTTCATTACCCCTGAACCCAGAGTTACAAGGACCCAAACTAACTCAACCTTGCAACCCCTATCACTAAAGCTATTAAGGTACGAGTGGCAGTCCCCTACAACACCTGATACAGTGTAAGGCCTAGATAGCGCACGCAAAGAACTCTGATTATCACTGAAGACTCTAACAGGGAGATCCCAGAGTTCATTATCCAGCAACTAATGGAAATTCCAAAGATCTTACACTGAAATACAGAGGCATCAGCACCTAAATACACGGATTCAGCCAAAAGGGTGGATATCACCCACGGCTTCTATCCTTAACAAGAACCCCACAGCCAGCAATATCACCCTCACGTGAGCCGTCTGTGTAGCACACCACACCACCACCCCCAAGGGACAAATTCCTCACCCATTTTGCACGTGACCCAATTGCCACAGTGAACATTCGATATTGGAGGTTCTCATAAGCCCCTTCGACAGGCATCTTAAGCATTGGGACAGATATGTCCCATCTCTTACAAATAGCCAAATGACTACTTGAGCTACAAAAAAACGAATCAACCGTCTACAATCCCCTTGTTTTCAGCCGATGCATAGATCTAATGGCCACCGCCAACAGACAAATGTCCAGGGGAATGAGACCAATTATACATTCCATGGCCACTATTGGCGTTGAACTAGGACAACTAGTGATCATAAGACACGCCTAGGGCTTTGTCCTGTTCAACATTCTCACATACGAGCTTTTTTTAAGTTCCAGGGACCAGACGACAATCGCATATTCAAACACAGGTCGAACAAGCGATGTGTAGGTCCACTTAGCAACGTTTGGAGCAAGCCCCCATTTTATCCCTACCATGCGCTTGTGCTTGGCCAAAGTCATCTGCGCTCTGCTCAGAACTGATTTCAGTTGAGGCATCCCCGTCAGCTGCTTGTCCAAGACAACACCTAGGTAAGTCACACTGCGCTAGACTTCAAGGCACAAACCTTTATACCTAAAGAAGGAGGGACAGAGCCTGGTGTTCCTTGTGAACAACACCAGCTACGTTTTCTCGGCATTCAGTCTAAGTCCAACTTCCACACACCAGTGACTGAAGATGTCCGGACCACCGATGATCTGATGTGTGAATGAACTTAGGCCTTGTAGCAACCCAGTATCATCAGCATACTTATGAAGTTAGCTAGGGAAAGTGATGCAGCAAAAGAACATCAAGGGTCTTATCCATAGACACGGTTAGACGACCTGTCTTGGTGTCCAGGATAGACCCAGGTGTCCTAGTGGCACCACCCGTGAGACTACAAAGACACTTAACAGCATTTCCAAACTTACCCACCCCACTACAAAAATCAGTCCAAGACTTTCTTTTTGCGCTGCGAACAGCATACATATAGATAGTTCTAGCTGCCTTGTACTCAGCCTAGAGGACAAGGTCCCGTTGGTAACGTCCAATTCTCTTGTACAAAGTACTAGCCTCACTACGGAGAGCTGTGAGCTCGTTCGTCCACCAAACTGAGACCCTGTCCCTACGTTAAGAGAGTCTATAAGTATAGTGTTGATTGCCACAACTTTAGCATTACCATCTTCAATACTGCATAGCTGACCATCAACTAACAAGTGAACTTGCTCCCGAATACATTTTAAGTACCTTACCCAGTCAACCTTTCTGATGCTCCTACAACAAATTACGTCAGGCAGACAATCTGAGATACAAAACCGGATGTTTTTATGTTCAGAGGCTGATTCCTTATCAGATACAGTCCATTCCTAGATCCATCCCTCAGCTAGCCTGTTTGCCAAAGTAATATCAATCATCACACTCCTATTAGATACCACAAAAATTGAAGTACATCCATGATAAACCACTGACAAGTCAATAATTATAATGTACTCAAACAGCTCAACACTACTGCGATTAGTATTGGTACTGACCCAAACCAAGTGATGTACATTAGCATTAGCTTGTTGACTTCACAATGTTCAACCAATTTGCGCACCAGATCCCCAGGTGGATCAGTTGCTTCACCAGGTATGTACACAGAGGCAAACACTACAGGACCATTTGTCCAACTCGTAACAACAGAGGCAACATCCCTATCTGTGAACTGCGGCAGATGCTGAGCCTTAACATTCCTTGATACTAGAACACATGATCGAGGAATCACATGCGATTCAGTCACAAAGAGTTGGTAAGCTTCACCCAAACTCTTTACTGCTCCACGAAAACAATATGGTTCCTGAATGAGACAAATAAGAGAACAGACCGGACGACTACAGGCGGAGGCACCATTTGGGTGATGTTTGTGTCGCACCACTGTATTGCGTAGGCCGCATAAGCTAAGAGCCGCCGATTTTGAGTGGTGTATGTTAATTTGGGTCAGGTCAATTGTGGTAAGGGCCCTAGGATTGGCCCCCCCCCCTGTAATTCAACCTTACCCGGGATTGAAAATCTTCAACTCAAAGTGCCGCCGCCAGCAGCCTTCGCCTGTTCATTCATTCGCACAAACTAAACCATACCCAACCCAAAATAGAGCCTAAAATCAAGACCTGACAGGAACTTGCCAGAGTCTGCATCTATCCTGAGATGCCAGGCGTGCCAAGGCTGACAGTCCTTAGTTAAAGGCAATTCCAACAACGGTCTCCACAGACCCGTTTTTAACCCAAGGTTACGATCTCTTAAAAAGACCAAGAAAGCTGAGAATGCATCTTGAAGATTCATTCCCGACGCTGGTCCTTCCACTTCCACTGTCATCTTCCACGTCTTTGCCATAGTAACAGGAGCCGAACCAGAAAGGAACTTATTTTGTTCTTCCCCCTTCTATGAAATAGAAAGGCTTAAGCAAGAAATTTAGAATACTCTAATACCTGTTACAGTTGTAAGCAATGAACAACTAGAAGAAATGAATCCTACAACAGATAAACAGGATTTATCAATAGAAGTAGATGAATCAGTAAATGCCTCTGAGAGCGTAGCGCGATCAAGATCACCAAGTTTATCGTCACAGAGCGACTCTGAGCGCATAGTGCGATCAAGATCATTAACTAAATCAAGATCACCAACTAGATCAAGATCATTTTTAAGTAGAGGTGAAATACCTACAAAGTGTATGAAAAAAATTGAAAATATATGAAAACAGAGTTTTTAACATTTGCACGATTTTATACTTTTGCTCTGCACTGAACAAGGTTTTTTTAAACCTCTTTTTAATGACCTTAAATTCCAGAAATTGTTTAAAATGTCCCTTCTTACCGAAATACCCTTTTCAGTGGTTCCTTCTTCCTTTAAGGAAAATAAATTCAAAATCATTGAAACCATAGCGAGCCAATTATACACTTTAAGCTAGTATTTTATTAACAGTTTTCTCTTTTAACCTCATCAGTGTTAAGTGAATTTGCGTACTTGAATTTAATCATCTGTGTTAATAACCGGATTATAATATTTTGTCAATAACTTAGTTAGGACTTCTCTGTTGTCTTGTTCGATCATATTTTAAAGTAAAAGTGTAATCTAGTTGAACATTTAAACTTATATATTTTCAAATGATTTTAAATTGCAAGCTGGCAATGTAATTAAATTATAAATCGATGAACTTTATTCGAAACTTACGGATTGTGTTACACTTCGCCAAAAATTATAGTTTTTATTGAATTAAATGTAACTAATGACCTTTTTTAGCGTCTTGGAATATCAATTCCAAGTTAAATCGAACTACTAAAATATTTAAAATGACTGCAGAAAACATTTTTTAATAGTAAACATTTCATGAACTATGCGAGACAAGTGAAAACTGCATGTGCGACTGCCTTACTTGTCGCTAATAAACAAATGTCCAAGCTGGTGATTTTTTACACTATATGCCAAGAAACCGGTTGTAGTTTTCTTCTGTACACTGAAAAAACGTTTACAATGTCCTTGTGTTAGTCAAGAAAACGCTAGTAGTGTCCTTTTTTATGCCAAGCACGTTGGCCAAGGAAACATATGTAATGCCTCTGTGAATGTCAAGGAAAAAATTGCAATGTCCTTGCACATGACAAAAAATCGTTTGAAATGCCCGCGCACATGCCAAGGAAACGTTTGTGATGTCTTAAGATACATCAATGAAACGTTTTTGATGTCCCCAGGTGTACCTAGGAAATGTTTCAGATGTCCTTGCACATGTGAAGGAAACGTTTGTAATCTCTTTGTGCATGCTAGGGAACGTTTTTAATGTATTTAGGTAAGCCAGGAAAACGTTTGTGATGTCCTTGTTTGTACCAAGGAAACGTTTTCAATGTCCTTTTGTTTGCCAGAAAAACGTTTTTAAGATTCTCGCACATTGCCTGAAAACGTTTTTAAATTAATTAGGTAGGCCAAGAAATCATTTGTGCTGTCATTGTGTATGCCAAGGAAACATTTCTGATGTTCCTAGGTTTATCAGGAAAACGCTTTTTATGTCCTTGCACATTTCAACAAAACGTTTCTAATTTATTAAAGTGAGCTAAGAAAGCATGTGCAATGTCCGTGTGCATGTAAAAAAACTTATATGATGTCCTTTCTGGTGCCAAGGAAACGTGATGTCTTTGTGGTTGGCAGGAAAAGTTTGTGATGTCCTTGGTATGCCAAAAAACGTTTTTGATGTCCTTGCACTTCGCAAGACAACGTTTGAAAAGTCCTTGTACAATCCAAACAACTTTTTTAATATATTTAGGTAAACCCAGAAAACGTCTGTGATTTGCTTGTGTATGTCAACGAAACGTTTGTAGTGTTCGTAAGGCAACCATGAAAACGTTTGTGATGTCCTCGGTGGAGTCAAAGAAACGTTTGTGGTTTCCTTAAAGGAGCCAAGTAAACGTGTGTAATGTGTGTGTGTAGGAAACGTTTGTGATGTCCCTAGGGGAGCCAAGGAAATGTTTGTGATGTCCCTGAAGGAGCCAAGGAAACGTATGTTATATCCTCAGGGAAGCCAAGGAAACGTTTGTGATGTCCTTGGGGTAGCCAGGGAAACTTTTGTGATGACTTTGCGTATGTCACTTGATCTAGTATTTTAAGACTTCAGAAATATATGATTCTATTCGCAGCGAAACTAATAATTATTTGTACAAAGAAAAATAATTCCATATGCAAAGAATAGTTAGAACATATAAACGCGTTTTAGTTCAGTGAATTATTTAGTATCTTTGCATAATAGACATAGTTTTCTTATCCGTGGAACAACAAAAATAGAAATATTTCAATTGCATGAAGCACTGTCATCGTACTAAAATTATGAGGTCAACGAAGATATATCACAATTTTGTACTTGGCTGCCTCTTGTCATCCCGATGTATCAACTTGTTCGGTGTTAGCTACAGAAACTGTAGCATACCTGCAGGTTATAGCATTTCAGGAAATCCCGATAATAAATTGAATACCTACATATGGCGCTTCGGGCATCGGGACTTCCTATGACCTATTTATTCTGTACTTCATTTTAACATTTAATTTATTTTCACTGGTGCGTTACTAAATCTCTGAAAACTAAATTATTTTTTCGCAATAATTCGCAGTAAAATAATTGTGAGTATGAATTCTTCACTGCAAAAAAATATTTTTTTCAGTAAAGGTTAGACCGTTAGACCGTAACCAGTGGCACACAGATAATATCCACTGAACGAAAAACATATTTTTATTTTAGTTTAGGAAAATATTATATGCAGGACGTATATTTATACATGGTATGATATTATATTTTGTAATATGTACAATAAATAACGCTTGAAATGTAGAGAATGAATTTTTCGTTGCAACAAGGTGTAGGTACTTTAAAAGTAAAAATTATTAGTACGTAGCAACTAATTAGGCATTATTGACTTGAAACACTGTATTTAGAGCTGAATGTATTTGGTAAAAAATAGATAAAAATAAAAATTGAAAATTCTATTGTTTAAGCATAACTAAAATTCCCGATCAAAGTATGTATATGCGATTACATTTTATTAAACTAACGCAAATCAACTAACATATGGAATTATTTTGACTTAAATAGGAATACTTTTAATTCCTTAATTTACTTGAATCAAACCTGAAACGAAAACAGAGGAGAACTTTGGGGAAGAATGGTACCAAAGGAGAAATGGGACCGAGGAGAAATGGGAC
>JAQFZE010001608.1:0-17243 GCA_034695245.1 Dicyrtomina saundersi | reverse complement strand
TTTGAACGCCAAACACGATGAGGATTGCAGTCACAGTGGAGAGAACCCACCCCACGGCCACTGCCAACATTGGGATCCTTATAAATCGGGTCGGGTTCTTGGATTTGTAGTAGAGGACATAGCCCAGGAAAATACCGGCGAGGTACGGTCCCATTCTACACCATGGACTGTAGTACAGGTCTTTTCCGTAAGTCTTGGGGCTAAGCAAGAATTAAATATATGTTTTTGCATTATTTTGCATACGATTAATGAAGCCAGGGTCCTGCACTTTAATTCACTACCTAAAAACAAGTAAAGACAGTTGCAAAACTCACTCAATAAATGGATTGTTAGATGGAGGGAGTTCCTTCACATGTTGAATCACTGCTGGAGTCACAATAGAAGCGATGCTAAATGTCCCAAAAATTCCAAAACCCGCTTTGCGCCATCTCCACAGAGGGTAAATGATGAGGGGGGCGAAAATGAAGAATTGCATGTCATTGGCCAAGTACCAGGAGGGTCCGTAGCACTATATAATTTACACATGTTTAAAACAGTTTAGTATCGAGTTTTATTCAATCCAGTTTCTGCACAAAACTAAGTCCATGGTTACCAATGATATGTATGTAGTATGTATATGGTTTCGTTTTGAACTTACAATGTCTGAAAACTTGCTCTGGAAATTATTAATGTACAGCAGATTGTACCACCAATTCTTTCGACATGTCTCACTTTCCCCAACTAGAATATCACTCATCGGACCGGAGGCGAACCGAGGAAGAATTGTCGCTATTATTCCAATCATTACTGCATAGGTAGGAGTTAGTCTGGAAATTATAGATACAGATAAAATATTAAGTTTATTATTCAAAGAATAAAAAATAATTAATAAAAAAGAATGTAAGTTATATAACGGTATGCGTAGCAATGAATGATGCTAATGTTAAACTTATACGCCACTTGTTGAACTTTGTAGAATATTGCTTAGGTTACGCAATAACGTCGATTGAAAATGTCTGAAATTGTTTGGCGTTTATGAACGTATTTTAGTGTTTTAACGCCACGTGTATTTGTTCAAATTGTGCCACATGTTAATGAATAGTTGGTTTTATAATAATTACTTGGGTTTGGCATTGCTTGATAGTTAAATCATCCAAGAAATAAACGAAAATTGTTTTAACTAACAAATTAATTACAATTAAAAATCACCTTAAATATCTGTGCAGAACCATGAGTGGGTAATTAAACGTTCCTTTCCGCTTCTCCAATTCCCGTAAAAGATTATAACTGAGGAGAGCTGCACTCATTGTGAAAAAAGTGTCTACTTGCACTTGGCCATTGGTTATTACTTGATTCATAAATGGACGGTATTGCTGTTATTTGTGCGTACCAAAAATAAACAGTACAAATTTCATATTACTATTTAACCTCATATTTTTGAGATTTCTGACAATAATCGTATGATTTTTCTTGTACGTGACAATACAGCAATCACATATGTAAATAATTCGAGTAATAAAGTTGAAAAAAACAGTAATAAATAAAATAATATGAGCAACATACATTTTGCAAGTCGATTAAATTCCACGTAAATTGGTAACCAAGCATTTCCCAAGTATGACCCAAGAGAACCCATGCGATGCTAAGAAATCTCATTCCATGCAAACAAGTCAAATTGTCACGGCCCACATTCGTGCTCAGCCAGCTCTCTGTGTTTAGAGGGACTGAGAAGGCGAGAAGCAGGTGATCCACTGTTGAAGTACCTGCAAATTTTTGCATAAAAAGATATTAGTTTACACCTTTGCTTAAGTACTTACACATTAAAAAGTTTAACTATGAATCTGCTGAATTTGTAATTTTATTTATTCGTAATATTGTTATACTTTTTTTAGAATCTGATTTCCCATTTCGACGGGGGCGGAAAACCTGCAATATCGTAGAGGCTTCCTGCCAAGCATAGAAATCCAATGAGGGAAAGGAGTGCTCTGTAAAAATTTTAAAATGCACATTTTAACTATCATATTTCCTCCTAAATTTAATTTAAATCGGTATGTTAATTTTCAGCCTAAAAAACATGCACAGTAAAAAAATTAATTTGTAGTAATTTTTGTATACTTACATCACTGCAATATCAGCAGCATCAAATTCTTTCTTGTCATCTGTGAAACAACTCCTTACAATTTGAGTGAGTGTGCCGTTTGTTGTTTTTTTGTAAAAATTATTAAAAACGGTCTGGACGTCTTGTTTAGTGCAGGAGGATGGGAAGCAAGTCCCGATGACTGGGAATAAAGTTACCCCTCTAACGCTGTTTAAAATTTTTACCTGTAGGCGATAAAATACTCAATTATTTTAATATTTTTTAAAAAGTAATTCAAAATATCTACTTTTTTAGTATCAAATAAAATTACGTTTTTAAATCAATGCTTTGCACAAAATAATAACGTTATATATGAAGTTAAATATTAACGTCAATAAAATACACTAGCCCAAATAAGAATTCTAAAGACATTTTTTACAAAAATAAATCATATTAAAAAAATTAGTTAAGTACAAACAACTCTTCAGGTGAAACAGATTCTCGTAAATTCAAATCTAAAAGTCCATTCTTATTTTTAGCATCGACAGAATTTTGTGTCGTTGTAGATAAGGTCTCCGGCGAAGGAGCTACAGGAACTAACAGGGTGCTACAATACATTCCTTTAAAGTTTGATGTTGCCCCTGATGCTTTATTGGGGTTCGTATAATTCCCACGGATTTGAAGACATTCAGGAAAATCACCTGGGATTTGAGTGTGGCCACTTAGAATTCCCGCTGGAAACTTTCCCCATGCGTCCACCACTACAATGTTTAAAGCAAATTTGCATATAAAATAATATATATACAATATTAATTGTAACTAAAATAATTTTTGATAAATGAAAATGTATGCCGACTGTGAAGAACCAAAATGACCCATATCGATTTGAAGCTAAAAACAATATGAACCATCTTTATAAATATTCAAATATATCTTGCGAATATTTAAATACAACATTTTACACTTTTCAAACTCATGGAATTAAAACATTTTGGACCTTTTCGAAAATATGGAAATAAAACATTTTGCACCTTTTCAAAAACATGGAATTAACATTTTGCATCTTTTAAAACCTATGAAATTAGAATATTTTGCATCTTTTAAAAACATGTAAATAAGACATTTTATGCTTTTCGAAAACCTCGAATTAAAATTTGACGCATGTTTCTCATTTTGTTTTTATGACATACATAGCTCATTTTGATTGTAGCTTAAATTGGATATGGATCATTTTGGTTCTTTACAGACGGTCCGAATTATATGCACTAGTAAAAACGATTTTTAGATATTTTTAGAAACTAATTAAATTTTAAAAAAATATGTGTAGCCTTAATCAATGGTAATGGTAGTCTTACTTTGAATGACCCATGTAGCAGGTACGCTAATAGTACCTCCATCCGATATAATTCCCATAAGCTGATTTACCAATTCTTCTAAATGGCTCCCACACTCACTACTCACGTCAGTTAGCAAGCTTGTTTTAGAAAAAGTAACAAATTCCTCTGAAGTTTCAAATTTGCCTCTTAAGAAAGGTGGGATTGCACTTTGTATAATATATTTTGGTTCAAAAATTTCTTTAAATAAATTTTCATAATTTTCTTCTACAGAGTATTGGTTAATATTTGGAATAATTTGCGAAAGCATCTCCTCCTTCAATGGGAGGCTTTCTTGAGATTTACATAATACAGGAAACGAAAATAGGGAGCAGAATAAGAGAATAAAAATATTTTTTAGCTGGAAGCCCTTTTTACTAGTAATAATAAATATTCTAAATTTTACGAAATTCATTTTGAATGTAAAAGTGTAACTATGTGAAATCCAAACCGGATTTCGTATGCTAACTAAATAGGAAAATAACTTTATTAATAACCGCTAAATAATTAAATAAGTAATGCTATCATAGTCACTTTAAATAAAAGCAAGAAATTTCGGTTGGGGACTGGAATAAAAATTTAATTCATACTTCCTTTTATTACATGATTTTTTGAGTGGACGGGAATTTTACAGATAAGAAGCGGCATACTTTGTTACGAGGTAATTAAAACATATTAAATGATAAATCTTTTTGAGTCTAAAAATACCTACAACCATGACCATGATTGCGGGTAGAGGGTCGTTGAGCGATTTATAATTTATACATTTTCATTGATTTACTAAAAGTATAGTAATTGTTCAGGTTTTTTGGTTGCTGGGATTTCCATTAATTTGGTCGTTGACTTGAAGCCGCTGTCAGATAATGAATGCATATTCATTCATGGAACACATGATAGTATGTCGTTTGAATGGTTGCATTGTGCCTTTAATTGCTAGTCTTGTGATTTAATAATACGTAATTAAATTTTACAAGTCATATGAAAAACGAAACAAGTTATCTATATATAACAAAAATAATCCTGTCACCTTTTATTTTATATTTGAAATTCGCTGTCGTTGTCGATGTGATAGACTTATCCCTTTTTGCCAAATAACTCTTCGTTTGCTCGGTATTAATTAATCGTACACACTTATTGTAGGATAAGGTGCAAAAATAAACAATACATACTTGTGACGGCTGATAATTAACCGTTGCACGTGTATGCTTACAGCACAACTGCGACGTAATAGTAATGTAAAATCCCAACGTCGTCCAGGTCGAAACATGTGACTTGCATCCCCTATAGCTACTCCACTGTATTACGTGACTGCAATGTCTATATAGCAAATAGTTAGATTTACAGAAGTCTAGCAAATTGATTCGCACGATATTTTTTAATATGTTCTAATAAATATGAAATAGATCTCCTAATCCACAAGATGTACATATTATTCAGTTCTACTTCAAATTCTCTGTAGGCTGATTCAGTGTTCGTTTTGCTACTCAGATAAACCCGCTATTATAGATTTTTGTTGTTGTTCACAGTATTTACTAAAAGTAAGCACGCTAAAATATTGAAATGAAATCAGTTAAAATTAGCCTAGTTAAGCTAAAAAAATTATTAATTAATCATGATTGCTGTAATAAAATAATATCTAGTGCGATTACATGACATGCATTTTACTGGCCCTCATTTCAATCTACCACTTTTGGATAAATCGAAAAACTGCAAAATATAACTTAGCATCGCTGAACTTGCCCTCATAGTATTAGTAGAAAAACCAGTAGATTTTTAAACTGTTGAAATATCCGTAATTCGAGTTTGTAACCTAAATGTAATGCATCGCTGCAATGCTTGCTATTTTGAACGTCAAATTCTGTTGACTAATTACATAGAGACATTGAGGTATGCTTCATTTAAAGTATTAAATGGCGTAGAAATAACCCAAATAAAGGTGCCAATAAATTGTTTTTTAAATTATTGATTATTTTTAAAGCACTAAAATAAATACCATAGCTACAATAAAAAAATGCATATATCCTATAAACATTCTATATGCCAGACGATGCTGACTGCGACTGCTGCAACTGATGGGAAGTTGAAATAGGAATATGTTTTTTTTTGTACTCCTTGCACAACTGGAGCTGACTTCAATGACAATGCTAAAGGTTTGGTTGGTTGTGGTTGTGATTTTGTTATTGAACTTTAAATTGGCAGAATCATATTCACTATAGCCAGAAATATGTGGTTGTGATTTTAATTCTAATCGTACTGGCATTGTATAAGGCATGAATGGCTTCGCTATCACCAGAGTAGATTAACTTTTCAAGTAAATAAGCATGCCATCCTAATATGCATTTAAATTGTAAGACCAGTAATATGGCAATGCCACAATGGTTTCTAAATATCCGTAATCAGTAGCAAAAGTTGATGGTTGCAAGAGAATTTTATGTAATTAAACAAATTTATTACAGTGCTACTACATATCTCCTATAGGCAGACAAAAACTCATCTTGGTCTATTATTCATGTTTTTCTATGTTGGTATTTTGGTGTTATTTTTAGATGGCCAGTAAATTAACATTGTTTAGCCAAGATTAGATTGCATCTTCATGCATATTGCTATGACGAATCAAAATGGTCTGTATCCAATTGAAACCAGAATCAAAATGGGCTATGCTATATCAACAAAAACACTACCAATAAATGAGACAGATATAGATGCAGAAAATGTTAATTACGAGTTTTATAAAAAGTGCGAAATGGTTTATTTAATTGTTTTTAAAATATGCAAGATGTTCTATATTTACTAGCTTTTTGAAAAGTGCAAAATAATTGATTTACACGTTTTCGAAAAATGCAAAATGTTCTTTTTACTTGCTTTCTAAAAATTGCAAAATGATTTATTTACACGTTTTCAAAAAATGCAAGATGTTTTATTTGCTTGCTTTCTAAAAAGTGCAAAATGATTTATTAACACGTTTTGAAAAAATGCAAGATGTTCTATTTACTTGCTTTTTGAAAAGTGCTAAATGGTTTATTTACACGTTTTTGAAATATGCAAAATGTTCTCTTAACTTCCTTTTAGAAAAGTGTAATATATTCTACTTACATGCTTACAGGATCATGATATTGAAAACATTTGCAGATAGCGCACTTTGTATTTAGTAAATTATAATCAAAATGGGAATGGCTGGTTTGATTTTACCCACAAAATATGTATTATTTCATATTATTAAGACTTTTTAATTAGAAACTTATATTTTTACTTTACAACACCCTACAGCCTACAATAATAATCTCTGGTATTGCATTATTATCTGACAGCAGCTTTCAGCCACCCAATACTGAAGACAATAGAAATGTCAACAGGTAGAATTGTTTTATAATTAGAAGGTATATCTACATATAAATCAATCAAACTAATTGCTGAGTTGCTATCTGCTATCTGGATTATCTGTAATAATCCTCTTATATTAGAGTCACATAGATTTATTAATAAATCTGCTTTAATTTCTGTTGCAATGTCATTCCCACTTACTGTGTAAAATTCCTAGCAACTTTGCACATAATATTAAAACCAAATTATGAATTAAATCGTAGATTTTTTTTCTTTATTTTGTATCAGGGCAATAAACCAACTCACGATCTCACTTATACAATAAGGGCTAAAATTTTGAGTTAAGCTTTCGCTCAAACTTGAAATGAAGAACCCACATTTTACAGCCCCAAAAAATGTCTTTCAGACAAAAACTGTTGTATTAATAATTTTTTTGTCTTTTTCATTTTGTCATGCTCAAAAAAGTCCCCCATTGCAAACTAAAGAAAATCATGGAAATCCGTTTGAAGACATTTTTAGTGCAAAATTAATTCTACAAAATGCCATCCCATCATTTTTGAGAGGTACATTTAAAACTTCAGAGGAATTTGAAACCTTTGCAAAAACGAGCTTGTTCCCTGCAGTGAGTAGTGAGTGTGGAAGTCATTTAGAGGAATTGTTAAATCAGCTCAAGGGGTTGATTTCTGATGGAGGTGATACTGAGGTTAAGATGCCTGCTACTTGGGCGATACAAAGTAAGCTTAACGATTAATTCAGTTTTTTAAAAAATTAATTCTTAAATTTTTAACATTACTTCTACTTCTATTATAACTCTTTTAACACAGATACTTTTTCCTTTTACCACCTATTGTAATTTACTGCTACATTATATTGTGTATTGAAACTTATTTGCTAGTGGTGGACGCATGGGGAAAATTTCCAGCGGGTATTCTGAGTGGCCACACTCAAATCCCGGGTGATTTTCCTGAATGTCTCCAAATTCGAGGAAATCATACGAACCCGGACCGGGAAGTATCAAACTTTAAAGGAATGTATTGCAGCACCCTACTAGTTCCTGTAGAGCCTGAGATCTTGACTACTACCACTGAAAATTCTGTCAAAATCGAAACTAAAAATATGAACAGGCTTTCAGATGCTAATCTACGAGATTCCGTTTCACCTGAGGAGCTTGTTGTAATAATTTACTAATTAAATTGGTTATTTTTCTAATAACAGTAACTTTGACGTAAGAGTTTCAATGGGACACTCAGGGGTCGTCCATAAATAACGTCATCCAAAAATCCTAATTTTTATGACCCTATGATTCCTTCTGCATAAATGACTATCGTTAACAAGGCATATGTTATCAATACCTGACTACACCCACTAACCCTAGCGATGACGTCACTTATGGACGATCCCCAGAGCAACTTGAATGCATAATAATCATGCAATAATATTTTGTAGGCAAATGCGTTCGGTGCCAATGGAGTAACAATTAATTTGTTCCCATTTATCGGAACCTGCTTCCCCTCCTCCTGCACTAAACAAGACGTTGAGACCATTTTCTTTAATTTCTATCAAAACACTACTAATGGCGCACTCCTTCAAATGGTTCCGAATTGTTTCACAGACGATAAGCCCGAGTTTGATACGGCGGATATTGCAGTAATGTAAGTTCAGTGCCACCAACATTAGTATTAATTAATAAGTTTTGTACTGTTTAATAAATTTTTATTTTTTAATTCAGCATTAATTAAGAGTTAAACATTGTGTAACGATTTGTATTAGCATTTTAGTAATCAATTTAATGAGAGGTGGATTAATTGAACATTTTTATACTTTTACAGGTCACTACTTTCCCTAATTGGATTTCTTTGCTTGGCAGGGAGCTTCTACGACCTTCTAGTCTATCGTCGAAGAAATCAAAAATCAGATTCTAATACAAGTAACATAATTACGAAAATTGTTAATTAAGCAACTTATAAATCAAAACGTTTAAATAATATGTGTAAGAGCCTGATGTAATTTTTTATACAATTTTAAAATTAATGCAAATTTAAATCTCCAGGTATATCCAAAGTGGATCAGATAATGCGCGCTTTCTCAGTTCCCCTGAACACAGAAAAGTGGCTGAGCACGAATGTGGGCCGTGACGATTTGACTTGCCTACATGGATTAAGATTTCTGAGCCTCTCTTGGGTTCTTTTGGGCCACACTTGGGAGATGATTAGCTATCAATTTACGTGGAATTTAATCGACTTGCAAAATGTATGCTGAATATATGTACATATCGTTTGTGAAAAACCAAAATGACCCATATCCAATTTATTCTAGAATCAAAACATCATAAAACCAAAATGAGAAACATGCGTAAAATGTTAATTACGAGTTTTTGAAAAGTTTAAAATTTTTTTTTTAAATGTTTTTGAAAAGTGTAAATTGTTCTATTTGCATGTTTTTGAAAAGTGCAAAATGTTCTATTTACATGTTTTTGAAAATTTTAAAATGTTCTATTTGCATGTTTTTAAAAGGTTTAAATTGGTTTATTTTAATGTTTAAAAAAAGTGTAAATTGTTCTATTTACATGTTTAAAAAAAGGTTTAAAATATTTTATTTAAATGGTTTTAAGAATTGTTTTAATATTTGTGTAGATAGTGGATATTGGTTTTAGCTACAAATCGATATGGGTCATTTTGGTTTTTCACAGACAATATTACACTTTTTGCAAGTACATAAATATAATATGTCAGGTGTAGAATGTAACTTGTGATTATTTTCAAAATTGTGGGTATGCATATTATAATGCCTAAGTTTTTATGCAACATGTATAATTGAATTAAATATTACAGATGTACCGCCCTTTTATGTTGCAAACAGTAATGAACGGTGTAGTGGCAGTCGATACCTTTTTCACGATAAGTGGAGCTCTCCTCAGTTTTAATCTTTTGAGGGAATTGGATAAACGGAAAGGAACATTTAATTACCCACTCATGGTTCTGCACAGATATTTAAGGTGATTAAGCATTTGATTTATTAGTTTTAAACTTATACCGACTTCTTTACATGATTTTATTAATAAATTAGCAAAGTTCATACCTGATCTTTCAATCGGTTGAAATAATGAGGTGACATTATAAAAGTATTTTACAAGCGGCGTCGAATTAATTAATTACATCCATAAATGTCAAAAACCTTAAATCCCAGTTGTTATTTTAAGTGTGGCTTATTGATTAAGAATGTGGTCAAACTTTTCATAAATATTTTGCTATTTTGTCATATCTGCAGGCTAACACCCACGTATGCAATCTTCGTCGGGATATATGCAACCATCATACGGTATTTTGTTTCAGGCCCGTTGCATGGGATGAGTGTCGAAACTTGTCGAAAGTATTGGTGGTACAGTCTTCTGTACATTAATAATTTCATTGAGACGTTTGAAGATATGGTAAGTTCTAAATTTCTCTCATAACGTTAAACATTCAATACCAAATAAAGTACATATTTCAAGATAGGCAAATAATAACATCGACTATGAAGAATCAAAGCGACCAACATCCAATTTTAGCTAAATACCAAATTCGTTATCTACAAAAAAAATTTGCATAATAATATTATTGTGAATGCTTGCAAATAGAATACTTTGAAACCTTTAAAACCTGTTAATAGAACATTCTACAGTTTTGAATAAGATGTAAATAGAAAATTTTACTTTTTTTCAAAATGTTGTAAATATAAAATTTTACAGTTTTTTAAAATGATGCAAATATAACATTTTAGACTTTTCAAAAAGATGTAATTAGAACATTTTACAGTTTTGGAAAATATGTGAGTGGAAAATTTTACAGTTTTGGAAAAGATGTAAATGGAACATTTTGCGCTTTTCAAAAAGACGTAAGAAAAAACTTTTTCACTTTTCTAGAACTTGTAATTAACTATTTACTTACCAATATCTTGTTTAGTATGTTTTTAAGATAGCTTATTTTAGTTTTATTTTAAATTGGAAATGGGCTATTTTGATTCTTCACAGACAATATCTTAACATTTTTGTAACATGTTATTATAAGAACAGTTGTATTGTATTGTTTGTACATACTTATAAACCTATTTGATTTCTACATCTACTTGTTTCTACGTATTTAAATAGTTTTTGTATATGCAAAATTTAGAACATTTTTAAATCTTTCACAAATTTATAATAAGATATGTAACACAAACAGGTACACGCAGCGCACAGGTAGTGTTCAGTTTTACAATTACCATTGATATAACTTTTAAATAACGGGAAATTATTATTTTTAAAATGTGCACATAGTGCTACGGACCCGCCTGGTACTTAGCCAATGACATGCAATTCTTCCTTTTTGCCCCCCTCATCATTTATCCCCTGTGGAAATGGCGCAAAGCGGGTTTTGGAATTTTGGGGGCATTTAGCATCGCTTCTATTGTAGCCCCAGCAGTGATTCAGAACGTGAAGGAGCTCGTCCCATCCAACAACCCATTTATTGCGTAAGTTTTTTATTTGTGTATTTACTGACTAAAGCGGAAACTACTTCGCTTAAATCCAATGCCATCGATTAAAATAATTATTTCCTAATTTAGGCAGAAGTCATATGCAAAAGATCTGTACTACAGTCCATGGTGCAGAATGGGACCGTACCTCGTCGGAATTTTCCTGGGCTATGTCCTCTACTACAAATCCAAGAACCCAGCAAAATTTAGAAAGATCCCATTCTTAGTACTTGCCGTGGGGTGGACTATTTCCACTGTGGCTGCACTTGGCATCGTGTTCGGCATTCAAGCCATGTTGGATCCCGCCCACGCAGATTGGACGTTCACTTCGGTGGATTCCGCATTTTATTCGGGATTTCATCGGTTTGCATGGGGAGGATCCATGGCCTGGATTATATTTGTATGTGTGAGTGGCTACGGCGGATTTGTGAACAGATTCTTATCGTGGAAAGTTTTTATGCCGCTGGGACGTCTTACGTTTTGCATCTACATCAGTTCTTACCCTGTACAGCAATTCTACCATTGGACACAGTACCACCCAGTGCACTACAGTATGTACGCCCAGGTAAAAATTGCATCTGTCTATAATACAAAATACTTACTTCAATATAGTTTACTCTTACATTCCTAATAATAAAATCAAATTTTTTGTTTTTGTTTTGCTTTACTTTACAGACTAATTTATTTTTTGCCCACATGGTCATGACCTGTATTGTCGGTTTCATTGCGACCATTACAATGGAAGCTCCATTTATGCAGCTAGAAAAGTTGATCGTGCCGCAGAGGAAGCCACAGCCCAAAAATAACCCGGAATTACCGCACGTTTTACCCTCTAATAATAATAATGACAAATAACCGGCGTTTAGTTACAGATAAATTTTAATTTTAATATTTAAGAAAGTTGGCAACTTTTAACTTTTATTTAAATTGTGTTTTTACGTTCAGCTGAAAATATTGTTTTTAAAACCTAGTGTTGCCAACTTGGTCAAACACTGCATTATATATTTTGTGGCACGAAAAACTAAAAATAACAGTACAAGACTTGGCAATATTTTTGGTACGAATTTGATCATCAGTTAATTCCTTGGTAGCAAAACTCAAATGTAAAAATAATTATTGTATGTTATGCCAAACAAGAGAAACTTATATTTGACATAGCAAATTGCCGAAAATCATTTAAATAATATATCAATATGCATTTATCTAACTGTTCAAAATAATGTTTGCTATCCCTTGTTTTACAAAATTAAAAATTACTACATGAACTATGTCTTTCGTCCTTATACTTTTAACGGCTAGCGTTAAAATAGCGCCAGTTGTAATAAAAAATACAGTATGTGCTCTGGCTGTGCATAATACATATGTATCAGTATGTAATTATTATTATTAGAACGCACAAAAAGTATATCATCTTTAATTTAAAAGATCCATAATTTCTTCGCATGATAAATTTTTACGACAAGCGACAGGGATGGAAATAGTTTACCGCCGCATAAATATTTTTATTTTGCCATTGGCCTTATCTGGAAGTAGAGTTAAATACAAGCAAGCATCACCTTGCAAAAAAAAATTGAAAATGTACAAGGGATCGTCTATTAATGATGCAATATTTAAATATTCTTATTTTTAGGGCAATGTGACCCCCTTATCATCAGTTTAAGCATTTCATAAATGGTTTAACATGGGATGTCATTAGTATCCAAGCAGACCCATTGACCCTAACGTAGACGTCATTTGAGGGCGACCCCTTGCTAAACCTTGCTAAAAATCTCTGGCGTGAAAATTTCCAAGTTAAGTGTGTCCTACAACCTGGAAGCCCAATTACAAAGGGCTGTACAAAAATTACGTCATACTTATGGGTATAGTCAAATTTAGTGCTAACAAATAAGGCAAAGTTTTGTGAGTGGGGTAAAATTTACTGACAAGGACTATCCACAAATAAAGTCACACAGGAGGTAGAGTAAAACTTAGATACGCCAGTATACTGCCCAAAAGTGACACATTCCTTCAGGGTGGTGTCCAATTCAGTGACAAGAACTGACTGACCACAAAGGACGCCTTAATTGGGCTAAGTTAAATTGTAGTGACAACAAAGAGCTGCCTACAAATCACTTTTTACATAGATTTGGGATCCAATAAAGTCACAACGAAGAGTTGTCCACAAATGTAATTTTATCTGCGGGTGTGGCACAAGCTATTGACTACAGTGGAGTGTCCATAAATGACTTAACTCTTACAAAGAAAAGTATTTTAGACATAAAGTTGAGTAGGTATTATTTGATTATTACCTAGTGAAATATGATTTTCTTGTTTCAACAAAAACCCATACTGCCTGGATAATATTTGAGCATTGCACACATTAAGGTTGTTGTACTCTATCGTGGCAAGCTATACTGTTTTACAACTCAGCATCTACCTCGGGCCCACGGTGGACGAATGAGGTGCGAAGTGCCCGACTTTATTTGCAGACATAAACTGTTACATATGTAACAAATTTAACGTCGTTTAAGTTAGCACTGAATGCAGAGCCAGAAATAAACTAAAGGACATTGCATAGAAGTACATGATCGTTGCTACTAAATTTTTTACTTCCACAAATTACAAAATTCTTGTATTCATTGCAATAAACATGTCTTGCATATTTATCACTTCCAGTTAGAAACTATTGTAAGTTTAAAATTTCATTCAATTATGTTTTCCTTCATCAATACATGCTGCGAAAAATATTATTCATCGTAGGAATAAATCTACATGCAGTAAAGTTTTGATTAAAAAATCATTGTGGTAGCAGCGTCGTGCATCCTGTGGTTACTATTTCCTATGAATATTCCTAAATTAACTCTGTTTTTGCAAGTGTGTGTAAAAACAAATTAGTGCATATGCATTCATAGCATGGGAACCACCTGCAACACAAATGTATATTAATTCAAGCTAAAAAGTAAACTCCGTTTAGTCTGAATCATTATTAGTAAAAAGAAAGTAGGGCGTTGCATTATGCATGCCTCATTTTATCTCAAGTTTTAGTGATTAAGCTAAAAAATTAGCTTGTACAAATTAATTTTCTTAATGAATAAATTGATACTAGAAAGAATAGTATTAAAAATTATAGATAATTTGGAATCGTTTATTATCTCTTTTTTACTGCACTCACTAAGCTGCATCCTGCATTAAGATTGCACACTCGCTTAAATTAATTTAATTCCCTAGCAACTTAAGTCACAGTCACAAGTGTTAATACATTGGACAAGTTGTTGAATTAATAGTCTAGTGAACTGCATTTTTATATCCCCTGTAGAAGGCCAAAAAGGCAAGGACGCCTTGTTAGTCTGTAGTTACACAGTTCTTGCATGGTTTCTTAAATGACCAAGTTAACTTAAAAAACTTTCCTGTGCCTGTGTGACTCAACCGAAAAAAAAGCAACTGGTAGGTGCAATTTTAACATATTACCCAATAAAATTAATCAATTCATGCAAATAAGTCTGATAGTGGGACAAATACGGGATACGCCGTAATTTTTAATTTCTACCCTTCTTTCTACCTACAGCTAAAATAATTATCCCACAACACTATTTGCCCCAAAGTTTATTATTAGGAATTTTTTAACATAATTGTTATTGCTGAATTTTTAAAAAACTATTTTTGTGGGTACGTTCACATATTACTCATGCTCACCAAGTGGGAGATAGAAACTTGACAATAACAAAGGGAAAAATTGAATTATTTGACATTTTGAAAATAGTTATTGATGAGGACGGTTCCAAGCAGGCGTACCTTTATCATGTCATGAAATCACTTGCAAGCAATACCTGGGTTGCACTCGCTCAGCTCGAGGCAGCAGCTCAAATAATTTCTGAAGCTAGAAAAGGGGGTATCGTGAAAAGAAGCAGAGTTTATGAAAAAGCGCGAAGGGTGGACGCTCAATTTATAAGTAGATTTCACACTGGAAATGTGAATGATTTTATTTAACTCTTCCAAAATTCGAATTTTGTCTACGCTTTTGTAGACCTGGATTTGAATGGTGAGAGAATGGAAAGGAGGATGGCAGATGAAAGAAGTCTGTACACCGAGTTGTCAGAATTTAATATAATAGCTTGTCTCGATGGCAATAGGGAAAAACTAGCGACAACTGAACCGACACCTTTTATTGCCTGGGCAAATTTAATTCATGACAAACTTAGAAAAAAAGGTTATATGGACGATAAAGATCTTCCCATGTCAAAATTGGTATATGCTACTGTTGAGGAAAATGGTCTAAAAGTACTTCACAAAATATTGAATCGTCTTCACAAAATAGTCTGGCGCTTACTTATAAATAAGTTTTGCTCTGCGTATAAGTCTCTCGTGCCCAAGTTAGAAATTTTAAATGTTGATCCTAAAAGTTTCGATTTCAAAATATGTGAGATTCGTGTGGACAACACAAATGACTTGCCTAAAGTTCATAGGATGGCTATTGCTCTCTTTAAAAAAAATTTCGATGAAGCAAATGCGGATGAAAGAAAAAAAAAGAAAAAGAGAAAGTAAGTATAAAAAACGCTAATTAAATGCTATAAGAAAGTCCATTAAATCTGGTAGCATCTTTATTAGTTATTTTATTTAAAATATTTTTAAAATTTGTAGCAATAGCAGTATAGCAGAGAAGTAGCCTAATCCTAATACAGCAAAGCCTTGAGCGGTAAATGGCAACGGACTTTGATTTGGGTAATAAAATATTATTTTATCCTCTCAACTTTTGTTTTACTTATAGTTGATAATTAATATGGGACACATATGGTATATTGCACGTATATATTGAAAACCAGCTATGTATCAAGAAGCGATTCAACTTTGACGAAATGACAAGCAACAGTTGAGGTTGAGAGTGACCGAATTGTAAAAATTGCGACATATTTACTTTAATCTAATTTTAATCTAATTACTTATAGGTCTAACCCAAACTTACGATTAGACACACTTCCTATGGAGTTATTTCGAACTTTTACATTTTACATGATGTAGAAACCTATCTAAATATATTGAAGTGATACCTTATACCAACAATTTATTAAATCAGCGTAATACAGTTATACAGTTTAACTTTTTCCTTAAAGATTAATAAGTTCACTATTATAAATTCATACATCCGCATAATCAAATAATAAATTATTACATCATGCAATAAAAAAATATGCTGAACATGTTTTCATTGAGGGATATTAGTTTTAAAATTAATATGTTTAAATAAAGAGCTATACGTTTGAAAAGATATATATTAGATATGATTGCAAATTATTAAAATCACATTTACGAGGCATATATTATGTAGTATGGTTCAATAACTAAGTAGGTAGGTATGTACTCACACCGCACATGGCACATCGCACTGCTAGTTTGATGGACCAGTTAAGTAACTTCAACCATTGGATCCTTAACTATATAAGTAATGTGTGGGTCAGCGAGATTTTGTGAGAAAGGAACTCCACTTCACCCACAACCACATGATCCAATCCATGCTGTATCCAGATCCATACATTTTAAAAAGAAAGCATTGAGAAAGTACTAGCAGGGAAAAGCTTTTCAGATTTATACATTTAGGTAACTTCAACAATAAGTCAAAATTCATCATATTGGTATATTTTTTGCTGTACAGAATAGTGTGAAAAATAAAATAACTAGTAATTTTTGGCTATTTTGGCTCAAAATTTGGGCCCCCATTTTCACCAGGGTTCTACTTGGCCAATAGCCGCGGCTGAAAAATTGGACAACTTTAAACTTGCTATACTAATTACTTACTAATTAACGGCTGGTAATTCACGCTTTGGCATAGCTGGCATTATTTATTGCATCTTCTACAGCGAAATTGAAATTCTAAACCGAAATTCTAAACCGTAATTCGAACTTACTAGACTATTTTAGACTGTGTATGACAGGGGGAGTATGACAGGCGGTGGAAAGCCGGTAGGTTGTCGAAATTAGCTCCCACTAATTCGGAAATTAACAGTGGTTAATGTGAGTGACACTATTCA
>JAQFZE010001607.1:0-17256 GCA_034695245.1 Dicyrtomina saundersi | reverse complement strand
GAAAAGGTGCAAAATGTTCTAATTCCATGTGTTTGAAAAGTGTAAAATGTTGTATTTACATATTTTTGAAAAGTGCAGAATGTTCTACTTAGTTTTCTCTCAAGACATATTTGTGAAAAGTGCAGAATGTTCTAGTTTGCTCTCGAGACATATTTTTGAAAAGTGCAGAATGTTCTAGTTTGCTCTCAAGACATATTTGTGAAAAGTGCAGAATGTTCTAGTTTGCTCTCAAGACATATTTTTGAAAAGTGCAGAATGTTCTAGTTTGCTCTCAAGACATATTTGAATATTTTGTAGACACTTGATTTTGTTTTTAGCTAATAATGGATATGGGTCACTTTGATTCTTCACAGACGATATGTACGATACTACGAGAGAATAAATTAAAGGATCTTATTTTCAGTTGGGGCTTACTAACCAGAAATTAGCAAAAGTATTAGTGGATCTTAAAGAGGAGAAAGACATGAATAAATGCCTATCAGAAGATAAGCACGCCTGGCAAGAGATGGTTTCCAATTCCAAGAGACTCCACGAAGATTATGCTCAGACCAAAGGGAGGGAAATCCAAGAACTTAAAGAGCAACTCAGAGATATCATGTTCTTTTTAGAAGCTCAAAAGAAAATTGAAGAATCTCCATTACAGCAAGAAATTGCGGATGGTCAGGTAATCATGGAAGCGACCGCTTCGTCCGGGTCAGGAGGAAACGTTGGGAATTCTCCATCCCCGTCCGCATCAACATCCAAAGGAGCCGGCCGACGGAACAAGAAAAATCGTTAAAAAATTACTAAAATATACTGAACAGAGTCAAAACTGACACCTTCATTTGTAGACGCAAAACCAAAGGGAGCGAGACAAAAAAAAATATAGGATTTTGAATGCTAAGCTTTTTAACAAATTTTCTAACTCCCCAAAAATTGTATGTTAAATTTTTCGATTTCGGTTTATGAAATTTGACTATACATTTTTGCCTACTCCTCCCTAATATCAAGTTACATGACTAACTTTATCTTAACTTTTAAGAATAATATTAGAATAATACAGCTAAATGTGTGTATATGCTTAACTCATCTGTGTCAACCCCGTACACCGCAATACATAATACTAATTATTATTATAAGGTAATTAATTATACATTATTAATTATATAGTATTATCTACTGCAATGCTATTACTATAGGACGTATGTAGGTAACTCTTGAATCTGTGACTGTCTGTATTTAATGATGACAACCATATTTTATAGTGCAGTGTAGCGTATAGCCATTTACTACTCACCATTTATTTTAGGAACGAAAAGTCAAATATCAAAGTGAAATCGGAGACTCAGAATTTTGTCTGAAATAATTAATTGTTATACTTTCTATGATTATATTATATGATTCATAAATAGTTTAGAAGGAACTCATTTTTATTTTTCTGTCGCTTTTCCCCCTTTTGGGTCACTCTTTTGTGAAATTCAATATCCCCTCACAGACATCATATTATCAGTAAAGTAATTTGTTTTCAATTGAATAGCATCAGCATCATTTTTGTAATTTGAATGTATTTATAACAGTATACAATTATTATTATATTATAATAATTTTGTTTTACTTGGCATTATACCAAGACCACCATTACAATCATCGAATCATCCTTACGATTACATTAGTTAAACCTCACTTTTAGGATCCTGATAATTTTCTTGTATCCATCGCTGTCTAAAACTGCTCAATAATAATAGTTTTTGTCTTTGATCTTTTGAAATCTTAGACTATTAAATTTCAAAGTGACAATTAATTACGCTTTCCAAGTACTTACATTATTATATTATGGTATTGTAAAAAATAACAAGAAAAATCTAAATGTTCAATGATTATATTCAAGATTCAAATTCGTAACATTTAAGTTCTTATTCATTACCATTACTTATCCTCATCCCAGTCATTACGTACTTGGTAATTTTGCGGAAAAAGCTCCGATAATATTTTTGATTTTGAATTTACAAGTGTCATAATAATAGTTACAATTTATATAATTATTACATTTATTATGGTTCTCTCTCTGTCCTCGTCACAAATTAAAACGATAATAATAAATGAAGATCCTCCCAACCAACGAAATGTTTACTATGTAAAAGCCACTCTGAACGTAATATATCATTTTAATTTTGTATAACATAATAATTCTTCACATAATTTTTGGAGAAAATCCAAATCAATTTACTTATTTATTCGTAATTGAAAATTAAGCAAACGAAATAAATAATTATATTAACCCACAAAAGTAGTAACTAAAACTTATATTTCAATCTTTGTGCTTTGACATCTTCTGAAATCCGCAATACGTTTTTATTTTAAGTTTTTTTTGGTATTTTTCGTGCTTGAAGCGTTTTTTTTGCTGCGAGAAATCGGGTTCGAAATTGTGCTCCAATAATTAATAATAATAATAATAATGATAGTTATTATTTGCAACTTATTTTGTATTTAAACCGTTTAATACACATATGGTTTGAGGATGAGATCAGAGCTACTACAATATAGATCCAAATATTACACACACCATGCTATGTCGTACAATTATACATAATACCACAGACTACTCAGAATTCATTTAAAGTAGTACTTACAAGTACTACCTACAATTTCATCCATAATCATAATAATTAAAACATCACTGCATACAATTTGTGTAGCTGACTACCGGAATTTGAAAATCTAAAAATCGACTCATCTTTCCTAGACTTTCTTCTACAAAATATTTGTATTTCATTCATAATAATATACAACATTATTACACAAGTTACCTACCTACCTAGTGTAATAGCTTACTTATATACCTAATAAAACTTAAAGATGGAAATAAATGCCTGTCTGTTCTGTACTCCTGTAATTTTCAAGTTATACGTAGGAAACAGTAAGTTTCTTGCTCTTATAAACTGTTACCACACAACGCAATTACGTAAGTTTTGAGCATAATTTAATACACTATACAGCATTAACATTACGTATTCAAAATTCAAGACATATAATCGTTATCGTTCTGGTAGTGGTAAAAGCGTACAGACGAAATGACGAATCTATAAGTTTTGATTTATTTTACATCTTTCCTAAATTAGTTAAATAGCATTCATTTTAATTTTAAAGTTTGTTATTAGTCTGTAGTTCATACACCACTAATTACTTTACAGAAATACATACATAGTCATACAATAGGCTAGCTCGAGAATGTGTAATTAGTAATTAATGTTACTTTACTTGTAACTTGACGTTAGTAGTATAGTACCTACTTTTTCATTCTGTAGCGAGTCTGGTTCGTTTTTATAATTTTGTATATTCAAAGGAGGAATAATTTTTAGTATTTATTAATTACACGTCAGAATAAATTATAACTAATTACATCGTCACTATGAGTCTACGTTTGATAATAATTAACAACAAGCTTACAATTCTGTATTGACACTACAGTCTACACTACTCAAAGAAGGAAACCAGCCATAGATTAATGATTAAGCTATTCCATGAAAAGGACAATCATACCTCTAAGAACTCACTTAAAAAACATTAAAAAGTACTACAAAATACATCTCACATCATAACGACGAAGAAAAAAAGATCTACATGAAATGAATGTGGACATTATGAATGACTACAGTCAACTGCAATGATAAAAAAAAGTATTTGCTTGTAAAAATTTATACAGGTCCTTTTATATAGAAAGGCTCAATCAAACCTTGGATTTTTAGGAATTCTAAACAAAACCAACGGATTAACATAATAATAATAAAATTCTATTATTCCGACAACTATGATAACAGCAATACTCAAGTAAGTAGAAAACTAAATGTTGATTCAAATACAGTAACTAAAATAAACGAAAAATGAAAATCACAAACTAAAAGATACTTGTGTAACAATATATAATTATTTGTGTTTGTTACAGTTGCTATATATGCAAAGAAAACTTCAATTATTACTACTCGTACATTTTATAAATATTGTAATTCTAAAGTAATTATAATCATACTTAGCTAATTTGTTTTGTTCCGTATAATATATATCATGTAATGTATTATTTTGCGCACTGATAGTTTTGTAAATGTTATTACGACAATAACCACGAAAACAATACTCCTTTCCTCTATTTGGTTATTAAGATATTTTTTAATTATTTTTTTATGAATTATTTATGATGCATTTATTTTAATCCGAACGATCGAAATTGACTTCTTCCGTATCATCAGCTTCATTGGACAGCTCCACGGTGAGTTCTTGGACACAATGATTAGGAATGAGAACTCCTACTAATTTCAGGTCTGTATCCCGAACCCGAACAACTTGCATCTTGGATGAGATTGAATGCCTCGACAGAATCTTTTCCACCAGAGACCAAACCATGAGCACTGATCCACAGAGAACATTATAATCCCGTGTCCGACGTCCCACGTCACAGTCCAATCCTAGTAGTCTCGCTTTACAATTTCCCCGCCTGAGAATCACGGAATATTGATAATTACTATGTATAATATACATTTCGTATTTTATTCTGCAAAATTTATCTTTCATTAATTTTAGAACCTACATAGGGCAACATATGAAAAAAAAACTAACTCACCAATAAGCATGAGCACAAGTAGTTTTTGAAGACAGAAACTGATTCTCCCAGCTCGCTTTCACTTGCTCCGGTTCAAACTTTTCATACTTACCATTTAATTCTTTCCATGTTTCACGTCGCATCTAAAAAAATAGTTATTACCGTTGATAAACTTACAAAACAAAATTAAAGGAACCCCTGAGCTGATATAATAAATATTTAATGAAATACCTAGGCACTTTTCATTTACCTGCAATCCAGTGCTAGGACGATAAAGAGTATACGTAGCTTTGTCTTTCTCCTTCTTACTCCCCTCCGTACTTTTCACCTTTAAACCCTCTTCTGCAATTACTAAAATTGCAATTCGCTTTCCGTTCCGTTTCTAAGATTCCAAAGTGTAAAAACTTGGTTAACTTTAGTATATTTTAAAGTGAAAGTTAATTTTTTTCGTAAAAGTGTTTGTGTGTAGAATTTAAGTACCTGACGTAATAGATAAAACCCTTCCTTATCGTCCGTTAGTTCCGTATACTTAGTCATAGCATCCGTCCAACTAAGTCCTCTCTCGACAAGTAGACGATGCAGCTCAATTTTACCCCGACCAGTCGCATGTTTCCTATAAAACGCTTTCATTGATATTCTATTCAGGGCTCCAGAACCTGAATCTCCTAAGTCTATTATTACAACGGAACATTTACATTTATAGATTTCAACATGACATTCTTCTACTACTTACTATGTTCTATTTAATCAAAACTTTTTCTACACAAATCGAGTTTACCAACAACTTTTGAATCTTATGAGGTATGACTTACCCAAAATTCCCATATCAAAGCGACCCAGTCTTTTCGCATTTGTTACAACGTAGTGAAGTGTATCCGTGAAGAACTGGAACAGACCGTTTTGAAGCTTTACGGGCATACCAAGAATTCTGGTAGGAACAAGAAGGCAAAACCACATAATTTACTGCCAATCATTTGTTAGTGATGCTTAAAAGTAGCACTGTTTTTAAATGTCAACAATAATGTGGAAATGCTGGACCGACCTGTTTAAAAATTTGCTCATATTATTATGCTCCTTATCGAGAACAATCATTCCACGATTTTCTTCACTATTAACAATTAATCCAACTCCCATAAGAGCTCCCCGGACATCTTCAAAAAACTGTCGACGATCTGGAAAGTCACTCGGCGGCTCAACTACAGGTCTTTCAATTTCCATAACTGCTTTCATAATATGCTCAAGTGCATCCCGTCCATATTTAGTGTCAATGTGAAACCGAGACAAGTCGCGGGTTTCCGTAGCTCGTCGGTCACCATGCGTTAATGCGCCCTAGCAATTTACAACCACGTCATAGTTATACCACTTTTAAAATGCCCTCAAATGTGCCTGTGTAATTTTTACCAGAACCGTCACATCTAGCAGTTGTAAATCATAAGAAAATAAAATAATTAAGTAGTCATACCAGACTTTCAAGTCGCTTAGCAACAATTGAAGCAAATCGGTGCTCTCCTGCTAAATCCGAGATCATGAAAACATATTCTGGTGCATTCACTTGGTTAGAACGGTGTGTCCGTCCTAAAACAAACATTTTGAAATAAGCGTCAGATTTTGCCATTTAATTTAATATTTTGGCTTTGGACATATTAATGGGAAATCATCCTTATTTATATTGCACATCCGTATTGTGTACAAACCGAATTGTTGAATAGCCCTATCAGCACTCCAAGGTAATTCAAGGGTAATATGAACTCGTCGGAGAGTATTCTTCGCACGTCTGTCACTTTGTAGGGAAATACCGGATGACGCTGCTTCAGAAATAATTGCTATCTTTTTAACTCCATCCATGAAGCGTTGCTTCTCTGCAAAACCAAAAACAATTAAAATTTAGGATGTACCATAACATGGCAAGCAACTTTCCAGTGAAAATGACATAATTAAGGCACCGATACCAAGAGAAAGCTTCGCTGCTTTTATTACAAAAATGTTTCCAACATCACTGTACCAGTTAAATTGATCGTTTCTAAAGATACATCGACTTCTGAACGAGACTCGTAATGAATTTGTCCTTCCTCAGTTTGAATAACCCGACCTTTCCGACCCGTCATCTGAGTGAAAACAACCAGGTCACATTCTAATTATGTTGTTTTAACATAGCATCAACCATTTATTACAAAAATTAAAATATGTAGAGCATTCTAAATAAATACTCCATGAAACGCCTTAGACTTTTACCTCTGCCACATCATCAGGTCCACCTAGTTCGTCGATGAGCTGATCTAGTGCATTCGCAGGTAGTTGTTCTCCAAGAGTATCAATTTTGGCCAGTAAATCTCGTCTCATTTCATCTGCTTTGGCAATGGCCCCAGAAGACGGTTTTCCAGAGAATCGAGCGTCAACTCTTTTATTTATTCCGGGAGCCTTCAATTTTTGTTTTTTCGCATTCTTTTTGTCCTTTCTAGATGCTTTCTTCCGTTTTCCTGTGCCGTAGTCTGATATGAAATACACATTATTAAATGCATGAGCGATATTACATTTTTTTTTTTCGATAAATAACTTAGACTTTAAAAACTAGACATAAACTTGGTAAAAAAATCCCTTCTCAAAATTAAACGAAAACGTTGATATTATTACTTTCATCATCTGATTCCATTTCACTAGAGTCTGCTGATGGCCTACTAGCTGAAGAGTCGGATGCATAAGACTCGGAAGATCCATCATTACCAGACATTTCAAAATCTGAATCATCCATATTATGAACAAAATCTGAATCAGAGTCATCCGTTTCAGCCTTTACACGCCGTACGGCTTTTTGAGCAGCTTTACGCACTGAAAAGAACGATTTAATTAGCAAAACATACACACACAGTTCCACTAACAAGAACACTGTGGTTTAAGCCATGCGCAGGATTTTGAAATAACATTTTGTTCTTACTTGGTTTACGCTTATTATTGGAACTGCCGGCATTAGCGGAAGAAGTCCCCGCCTCAGGTTCTTCCATTAACTCTTGCCACAACTTGCTCGTGGCCGTTGCAGCTTCCACAATTTTGGCTACACGATAACTTGTTTTAGAGGGGAAATGTTTTTCCACTAATGATTGAAGAACACCCCTAAAAACACACAATGTATACATTACTTGAATTTGATTAGCGGATATTGCATTGGCATTTTGGAGTCAACTTGTGTTTTTAGTAGGAATTGGAAGAAGTACAACAGCAAATAAATGATCCAATCTACTCTCAGGCTCTTATAACCACTCACTTCGCTGTTGAGACAAAGTCACTTAATTCTCCTTCGTCTTTTTCTAGCTGATCCAAAGTTCGAGCTTCCCCGGTGGACTGCAGCCCAATTACAACACATTTACCCAGCTTCACTGCCTCGCTGAAATCAGAAATGCCATTTATTCATTACTCATCAACTCAAAATACATAAAAGCCAAGTAAATTTTTTTAAAACTTTTACTGAATATGCTAATTAAATATTGTATAAGCTCGTTTCAATTATACCTTGCTAGATTGACTGCTTTCTTCACTTTAGCTGCAATGCAAAGGTACTTAAAAAATCTTTGATGTGAAGACCAAAACTGCGCCCACATAGATTTCCTCTGCCTTACATCAGTCTGCATTAACTCTGCTGCTTCAATGAAACGTTGCATCAGCTCGACCCACTAAGAAATTAAATTAAATCCAAAATTGAAATTTAGTGATTTGACACAGTAACAACAACAACTGCCACAAATTTAAAAACAATTAGTAAGCATAATATAATGCCAAAATAAAAGCTTTGCTTGATGATTACCAGGGCCACCGAAGCATCATAGGTTTTAACGAATTCACTAGATAACGGAACCTCTTCAATGTTGAATGTGACTCCTTGAAAACTTAGTTGTCGTGCAATGTATGCCCCTCGCAACTTCATGTCCATTGCAACGATTTCCATGGCTCCTACCCCTCTTTTCTCCACAGCATGAATAAAGTCCATAAATTCTGGAAATGGAGTACCAGCACCCCAAATACCAAGGCGAGTCATATACCTATCAAAATGCACACAAAAATATTTCAGTTGTAATGAATTAATTTTATTACTTAACGGTTAAGCTTTACAAACGAATTAAATTAATAAAACACTACAAAAAAAATCAATCTCAGAATAAAAAATATTACGCCATGTTCCTAGGCTCTGATGCACCAGTAGCAGAAGCATATATAATTCGAGCATTTGGCAATCTCTTTTGTAGGTCTTGAACAGTAAGTCCCGTTTTAGTTGGTTTTGAACTTCCAATTGCACATAAATTCTTCGCTCGATGGCACTCGTCAAATATGATCTAACAAAATATTGTGGAGCAAAATTATATAACAAGAAAATCCAAGTCAAAGTTAAATACGGAACGATATAATTTCTTTTTTAAGCATGATCCAAATTTAAAAATAAACGTACGGCGCCATCAAAATCCTCTCCAAACCAATGAATCAACTGTTTTAAGCGAGTGCTGTACTTTCCAGATTGAGAGGATTCCCCAATAAGGGAGGAGTAAGTGGAGAAAATTACTCCTTGAAGGGACGAAGGGATTTTACCATACTTTAGCTTATTCAAGGGGAAGACTTCTATCTTGGCTCCAATGTCTTTCATATCACGTTCCGAATCGTACTTCAAATCATTTGACACAGAGACCCATATTGCTCTCTTCCTTCCACACATATAATTTTCATATATAATTCCCGCGATCGTTCGGCCTTTCCCCACGCCAGCTCCATCCCCTTACATAGAAATAATTGCACAAGTATATAACAATGCATACATTTTTGTTGTTTGAGCTCCATATGTCAAAGGTGACCGTGTCACGAGCGAGTGTCTAATTCAGTAATTTGTCATACCTATAAGATAACCAGCTCTTTCACCCCCTTCTAAAAAGTATTCGTGTTGTTGGCACGCATAAACGACAGCTTCCAACTGTAAAGCAGACAATAGTCCTTTGTCCACAACTGCGGAAGGGAGATGATGCTTGTACTCAACTTCTGGGGGTAAGACGCTGGCCAATGAGGATGTTTCTACAACGGGATCCGGATGACGCTTCCCAATCTTTACTATGTATACGACAAGATAAAAAAAAATGCAATTCAAATCAATTCCAAGATTATAACTTTTAACTAAAACTTCTAAATACAGTAAATTTATAAGCCCTCGATGACAATTTCGTCCGTATGCTATCTTTTATACTTTTGTATTTGACTGTAATATGTAATTTACATTTTGCTGGCTTATAATCCGCGTAAGTCTCAGCAACTCCCATTGCTTCATCCTCTTGATTGTCGTCTTCTTCATCCAGCGCCGCATCGGTTTGAAGCCCAGCCGGATCAAGCTATTTACGTCAAAATAAAAGCTCCATTTTAATTTTCCTAACGTTTTAATTACATCCCAACAAATTCAAAAAACAATATATTTTTTTCCTACATATGTTCAGCTATACTTGGCTAGCAAAATGATGAGGAAAAAAATACCTTATTGATGTCCAAAAATTGATTAATTTTGTTTGTATTCATCCCCATTCCTGGCTGCAGGGCTTGTGCTTGGGCTTGAAGATTTGGGAATTGAATGGGATCGAAGTCTCGTAAATTAGGAGGGCCGCCACCACCTAAGATCATTATTATAGCAACTCACGTTAAACAATCAATCTTTATTAACCAATATACCCCACTTCAAACACTTCCAAAAGTTCCAAAAATGAATTCAGAAGCACACAACACATTATTATTATTTACAATTTTCCCAAAAAGCATGACCAACAAAAATCTAGAACAAACAAGAATCAACCCAAAATACAACAATAACTAATACCGACCATAATAAGTACACTACATATTACGAAAAATATTAATAAAACAAAAATAGAAATTTATATTCCTTCTACGTTTCCATACTGCAACCACAATCCACATCCAAACTCCAAAACCATTACCACGATTACCACCACCATCATCATAAACGAAGCCAAGAATTCAAGCAATTTAAAAAAAATGTTTCAAAACTAAAACAGTAATGCAAGGACTGAAGTACCATACAATACATAACAACACGTAAATAGACAACTACCTACACACCATTTTAAGTTAATAAAACATTAGAACAAAAAAGGGAGAACAGGCAATGACTAAATAAAACAAGAAAAGCAGAAAATAAAACCCAGGAAATTTAACAGCTAAATCCAATTTCCCACATGCTCCACTACACCCTCAAAAACGCAAGCACACACACTAACCACCAAAAACAAAATGGAAAACAAAAACAAAAAGTGAAAGTGGAAATATCAGTTTATTTAAAATTGATTTCAATTACCTAGGAGAGCAGCGTAAATCTGCTGGAATGCACCCGACGGATCAGCAAGGAATTTACTTAAGAATGGACTACTAGGTCCAAAAAGATTATTAAATGGATTAACAGGACTAGACTGATCACTGACATTGAAGAATTGTGGAGGGAAGATGGGCTGCTGGTTATTGGAGCCTGAGCCGTCCCCTCCGCTCGTCCTCAGAATACCATGATGGAATGGATAGGGTGAGGATGCTGAGGAGGGATTCAGAAAAGCTCCAGCAGCAGCACTCCCCAAAGCGGAAGAAGATGCACTCGGCTCTCCCTTTATTTTCATATTTGAGCTGAACAGAGGCTTCCCTCCCACGAAACTCATGCCACCCTTCAAATTAGACTGTAAATTATGATGATTAGAATTAGAGGAGGAATTCAGGAGAGGCCCATCCTCCCCGTCATCATTTTCTGTCTTGATCAAATGTGCGGCTGCCTCCAATGTTTTCCCACCACCAGGAACTTCAATCTTATCCGGATCATCATCTTCATCGAAGGACTCATCGTCCACCTCACTCTCCTCCACATCTGATGGATCCGACTCGGCGTAGGTCCTCATTTTTGAAGACTGAACCACACCAAATATATCGATTATGCCCAATTAACCCAATGATACATTACGTACAGTACGAATAAGTAACCACCCCCTCTCCTATTTTTCGGATCATTGGATTGGATACTTCATAAACAAGAAAACAAGAACACATACTTCAAAGAAACCTTCACTTAATTTCTGCAGCGGAAAAATAGAATTTCTAAGTACTTCACTCTCAAAATAACAGGAAACAACAGAACCACGACTAAAATGAAAAGCACTGCACAGTAATACTGACTGATAACTAACACAAGCCTTGATCTGACACTTCAAATTTGGAGACAGTTACCAAATCCAAAAACAATTAAAATAGGAACAATTTTATTGATCGTGATCCAAGACTCTTAATTATAAAATTTTTTTCGTTCGTACTGACTGAACTGAAGGATGTAATGAAAAACTACACCAGCAAATACAATTACAAATACCGATACCACTATACTTATACCAAACCAAGATCCTTTGAGCTTGTAATTTATAAAGAATAATTTTTTAAAAATTGCACGGAACATATATATATATACTATATATGACATAATACATAGTTATAAAATTATATATATATAGTGTCTTACCACTGCACGAGTGGGGCGCGGCATTTTTTTTTGATCACACGACCGACGGGACAAATTTTTCGGAATTATCGTGTAAAAATGTGGTCACAATCCACGACTTTTTTCACCGCCTCTTTCTTTTAAAGGCTGCCTCTCAACCTTCAACTAGAATTAATTCAATCATCATAATACTTGATTGTGTAGAGAATAAAATGTAATTTTCGTAGAAATATAAAAAATAAATCAACTTGAATAATAGATCACAAATATATTATGCATTAATGGTACACCGACCGTGCACCCGCGTTAATTGTTATTATATTAGTTTATTTAGTACAACAAAATAGTAATTCACTTTCAATGTTCAAATACTGCGCCAAAAGAACTCGACAAGTTTTAAAAAAAGAGGAACTATCGCACTGATCCTATTTAAAGTAAATAGATAATAAAAATTCCTTACAATTTTTCGACCCGTTTTCCTTCCTAGTGATTAACTAATTATCCTACTTACTATGCTAAACATTCATCCCTTTAACAGGCAATACTTTTATAATAAAATCGCAAATTGGAATAGTTCTAAGAAAGTGCTCAAAGACGCTTCCTACTCTCATTTAAAAACAGAACTAATTTAACGTACAGCTTCAGGGGGCCAAGTCAATACAACACTACTACTGTAGTGACAATGATAAGATCACAAACTGCTTCTTCACACATGACTTTATTTCCTTCAGCCGCTTCTCATACCATACCTATAGCTATACTTTAAGAAGAAAGATAACAACTAACCACATGGTCGAAGTCGAAAGAGAGAAGATTCATTCAGTCACAGTCAGCTACCTATACTCATGTAGATGGAGAGATACAAAAGAGATGAATGAAAGCACATGCAAATCAACCGCTAAAAAAAGTTATGTTTATAAGTGACATGTGTATTTACTTTTAATCCTGAGTCTGAATCTACTTATATACCTATTCAACATAATTTCCCACTCCTAGGTATACACTTATAGTTATAGCTACTTCAAGCAAAAAATATATTTCGTCCATTCATGAAAACATTTTAATGAATAAAAATTATAAAAAGTTGAATGTGCGTCAAACGCTAATATCAGCACCAATCAAAATGAACCATGCATAATTAATTACAAATATGACAATATTGTCTCATATTTTTGGTGTTTTGTAAATTTGTAACTTCCCTTCATTACTATTAAGCTAAACAAAAAATTGGATGCTTAGAGACAAATAATTACGTTCAAGACTTTCACCAGTTCACAGTTTTGATTCTTTGAATTCTACAGTCAAGTGACTGTGGTAATTGACAGCTCAATACTAAACCTTGCCCCGGCCGGGCCGGATTAACACGACCCGTGTTGAAGTATCAACAGTTTTCTTTTGCAGCGAAACAGGATAAAGTGAAGCTATTTTAAGGAAGAATTAATTACGTATTAATTATAATGGTTTGTTGATACTAGTAGAATTGTATCCCATTCACAATTACTTATTCAGCGAAAAAATAGCTAGAAACTGGCAATAAAACACTATGAGAATATCTAATGTCCGTTGTCCGTCATCCTTCAGTGTGTGACGACGGCCTTAAATATTTTGAACGTACTTTCCCCTCTTCAATTTTTCAATGAAACTTAAAAAAATATTTGAACACACTCAATACAAAAATGGAGCAAATATTTTAATGAAGAATGAGAGACGTAGAAACAAGAGACGAAAGACAGTAAACGGAAATGAAAAACACAAACACAGGTATTACAATCGAGAATTGTGAACGCGGAAGGTAGTTAAAAGGAAGGGAAGCGGGGTCAAAATGGTTCAGAATCCAGATCCGAGTTACTTACTAGTTAGATGACTATAATATTTTGGACAAGACAGAATCTCATTGGAGGAAACCCGGATGAAAAATTCGCCGAGGGGAATGCCAGGATTTCATAAAAATTTAAACATCCACCCCTTTCCTTCTCTTTCCTCACAACCACTCTATGGTTCGCCCTCAGCCCTTTCCTACCACGTCCCAAACTACCA
The DNA here is from genome assembly GCA_034695245.1 of Dicyrtomina saundersi. Taxonomy (NCBI): domain Eukaryota; kingdom Metazoa; phylum Arthropoda; class Collembola; order Symphypleona; family Dicyrtomidae; genus Dicyrtomina; species Dicyrtomina saundersi. The sequence continues at coordinate 3,142 of JAQFZE010001607.1, read as the reverse complement.
TCGGTTTTCTGGGGAATTCTTTTATTTTCATGGATAAAACCAGGCTGACTAGTGACTAGTAGTGAGACTGAACTGAATGAAGGATACCCGGGTTTTAATTTTTTATGATCACCCACGGATTTTTTTAAACAGTAGAATGGAAGTAGAAACTATATTGACTATGTACTAGAAACTTGACAAAACTGACGGAATTCTTTTCTTTAACTATACTACACACGCTTAAATCCTTACCCCAAAATCTATTCAATGATGCTTTCTTCGATCTCTTCTTCTTTGGCGGATTACTCAGCTTAGGTGTCAAATACAGATAACTCAAGTCCTCATTTTCATTACTGGCCATCACTAAGTTCACACGGTCCCATCAAATAAATCAAACAAATGCGTTTTTTAAAATAACGACAATCTTCAACAACAACAACGTAACTAATTGAAGATATTTTGGTTTAAAGCGAAGGCAAATCACAATGAACAATGAATGTTACACATGGAAAATCCAACTGACACTGACTGACAGCTTTCACAGCATTGGACTGACAGAAGATTCCTTGTAAAACTGATGAGTCTGATCAACTTTTCAGGCTTAATCTTCGATTGTATAGCACAGCAACTTTAAACACTGACTGACAGGACAGTTTGTGCACCTGTGCCTATTTAAAATGTTTTGCACAATTTTCTTCCACAAACAAACAACACTACGTAGTACTTACGTACTTTTATTTATGCAGGTAATTTGACTCACACGTAATCACACTCCACTAAAAATAAGGACCACGGAGAAAACAAAGAACTGACTTGAACATGCTGCCCAAGACAAGAGACTCCGGCAATCAACCAATTTTCCCCCCAACAACCATTCCGGCCTAGAAAGAAAATTAGAATGAACGTAAAATAAAGATTTCACTCTTAAAATTCTTTTTGCAAATTCCTCCTCGTCTGCGCGCGCCTCATAATTGGGAATTACGCGCAGGAAACCTTGCTCAAATCTCCGAAAATACGTTCCATTACAACTCCACGTACCTACAGGGAAAGGGTAAAGGCTTTACGTTTTTTCAGGGGGGTCGTCCACAAAAGAAACTCATTTTTACCGCCCACCCACCCTCCATCCTATCCCATGCACATGGCTGGGGCCCACGAGAAAAATTATTCATTACATCATTTTTGAAAGAGCGCCACAGGTACGTTCACTCGTGGAATGCACAAGTTGAACTTGAAAAATTCCGGCATAATATTCAGTATGAAATTTTCCATAAATGATGTCACTGAAAAATCTTTAATTTTTGGAACCTCCCTTCAACATGGGATCCCTGATCAATATCCAAGTAGACCCATTGACCCTACAAGTGACGCCATTTCTGAACGATCTCTATTCGTATACATTATTAATACGTATCGCTAACGCATATAGGTTTTTGGACCCATACCAGAATCTATTGCATTGGATGTCGCTACATGTTTCTGACATTCGCATGTGTTTAAAGGTTGAAATGAAATGGAACTCGCCTTGTGTCTCCCAGGGCTGTCCATAAATGCTGTCGTAGAGCGTGGAGGGGGTGTGAATTGGGAAATTGTTGGCAATTTTTTAATATTTTGCATGCACTAGAGGTGGGTGAGCTCGACAGAGGCTGGTTCACTTCATATATGGACAATTCCTGAACGAAAAAATTCCTTTTCACTTGAGCTTTTTATTCACTTTTTCCTCAAGACTTGTTGTACATTAATAGATGTGTGGAAGATCTACTTTAAAGATGCGGTATAGTAAAAGCGGCTGATTATCTTCTTCCTGGACGGACTACATCCACTGCCACTACTACGATATGACTACTACTGTCTTCACTTTAAAGGTGGAAGTTTGGAAATACCTCAGGTAGTATAAAAGTTCCGATTTAGTTTTCAGCAGCGAATTTTTGTGGACCGCCGCGAAACCGTTCTTTTGTAAAAAAAATTACTAATTCAGCTGACATAATGATACTCCGCGTAGCCGGAGCGATTCGGATGTGATCATGCTGGCTGATTGAGATTTAAAAAAAAAGTACATCCAGTTAAAATGCAAACCCTCAAGAAGCACTCTACTACATGACATGCTACTTGATGCTTCAACATTATATGCAAAATCTATAATTACTAACGCTTCCGCCATGTTCATAAAATTCATAGCATTATAATACTGCAATAAAAAATAACTGACATTTCTATTTCTACCTGTACAAGTACTACGCATATATGTATAGCTAAAAAAACATTTTCCATGTAAACAATACTCATTAAATGCAATTCCAGAAATAAACATCACTCAAGTTATTCTCTAAATTAAATAAGTTATTATTAGACTATACTAACCATACAGTAAGTAATAGAGCGTGTGTTTGTTTTTGTTTTGAGCTGATTAGTCGAACATTGAGCTTACTAGTGAGCCAAGTAAGTAAGTGGGTAATTAAATGTCAAGCAGATGATCCAACCAAGAAGCCAGTGTGCCAGTATTCCATGCAGTAAAGTCCAAATGCTTTTTGTTTACTTACTTCTATTTGTCCATTTTTCATCAAACATAATATTATATGCGCAATTATATAATTAGACTTGAAGACTCTTTCTCTCTCTCTCTCTTTCTGCGGATGTAAATAAGTTAAAATGTCCGTGAGCCACCTCGCGGACTACGCACTAGAATAGACATTTATTAGTAAAAGTAGTGGGACTCGAAAAAGAAACTGGTTCTGGTTCTTTAAAAAGGTAGTTAATCTATTACGTTGTACTCATCATCATCATAATCTGCTTGAACTGCACTTGCAACTGGGCAGAGTGGCTGCTACAGCTATAGATTATACAGTTAGATGGACCAGCTTCACATTGACAGCGTCTGCCGGGAACCAATTGAACTACTAGAAGAAATTAATGAAAAATCAAACGATGTTACCAGTATCATTTAAGCTACAATCAAAATGAGCTATGTCGTAAAAACAAAATGAGAAACATGCGTACAATGTTAATTAGGAGTTTTTGAAAAGCGTAAAATTTTCTATTTTCATGTTTTTCAACCAAGTAAAATGTCCTATTTACATGTTTTTGAACAGGTGCAAAATGTTCTAATTCTATGTTTTTGAAAAGGTGCAAAATGTTCTAATTCTATGTTTTTGAAAAGGTGCAAAAT
>JAQFZE010001606.1:0-17270 GCA_034695245.1 Dicyrtomina saundersi | reverse complement strand
AATACGCGGGTCTATTTAACACAGTATTAAATGGTAGTACGCGGGTCTGTAATAATACGCGGGTCTGAGAGGTCCAACTTTGAATAGTACGCGGGGCGTACTATTATAGAATATACGGTACTTAAGTATTGAAAATATTCTCACGTCTCCCCAGAAGAAAAACAAATCTATGCTAGTAGTACAAAGTGTTTCATTGGATTTTCAATTCCCTTGGCGCGCTACATCTATGTTTCAGAAACGTTAATACTACGAGTAGACCTCACCTCGAACTTCTCGAAGTAGCAGCAGCACAGCGTACGTAGTAAACTGATGCAGCAGAAATGAACAAAACACAGAAACTAAGGCAGATCATGTTTTCAGTTTTTAATTAAAAAGCTACTTTTTCCATATTAAACTTAAATACGGATCTCATTTTGTTACATTAGGTGAATTACAACTGATATTATAAAACAAAAGCTTATGCAATAGTAAAATCCCCTCCCCCTCCTCCAGCCTCTTCGCACGAAAACAAAGAATCGATTTTTTCTATTGAATTAAAACTGGAGAAAGGATTATACTGTTACTTAATTAATTGGTGATTGTTTTTTCTCGTTAAGATTTCGCCGTTTGTCGGGTTAATTGCAGGAGTGTAAACAGTCTTTAAAAATATTGAGCTGTTAAATGTTGAATGGGCAGGATTTTATGAGTTCAATTGCATGCAATAATAAGTAATGATGATGGTTAACTTGGATTGTGTTTCTTTCTCAGCCTAATATAGCGATTCCTATACACTTACCTATTCTAATTTTAGTCTTAAATTTACTTAATTACAGTATTGATGCTAACTATACCACAAACTTCGAGAAACAACACTACATATTAGTACCATAACAAAAAGGAAATATCATTATATTAATTAATTTACCTAAATTTAATTTTTTGAATGTGTACTAAAATATTTGTCTGCCATACATTTCTTTGCTGGGCGCGTTCGCACCCCTCCCACTCTAAATTTGCGGTCATTAACAAAGTAGCCTTTCTACCTCCTACAAATATAAATATATAGGTAGGTACCTATCTACGTATACTTACGCATAGAATTTAACAAAAAAGATGTTACATAAATCAACTGTAATTTATCTCGACTATTGCTATTTCTAATTTAGATTTTACTCGTGTATTCCTTTCGAATGGTTTGTAAATATGAATATTATGGAATTTTGGAGGGATTGTGTCATGCAGCAGGATCGCAACTTATATTTGTCATTAGCAAAGCAAATTACATAATAGCGGAAGATGACCTGATAATTAATGATGACAAAGCCCCTTGCTTAGCATAATTAAGCAAACGAATGGAATTAAAACTTCACTTGTGTAGAAGCTCACATTTTTTCATGGAAACCGCTGATGTGTATATTTAGGCTTATGAACACTTAAATTAAAAGTGCACAAAAATTAATTGTTCTAGCATTGATTTTCTATTATCTGTAAGCAGTTCTACGATTACTATAAATTCTCACTATTAAACTATTAAATAGTTTCTACAAGCCCCACGTGAGTCTAATCAAGTACACACACTGTAGTAAAGGAAAGTAGAATAAGGTACGATTCTTTGTCTGTATTGGATTTATCCGCTGTTTCACTGTATTGTCAAAACGTCAAAAGTCCAAATGCCCATCAGAACAGAACAATATACTTATCACCTAATTTTGGTTTTAGGTCTAGTTAGGTTAGGGTCAGTGAAACTGCGAAGAAACTTTTACAAAGTCAAAAATAAAATAGAAAGGAACTTAAGAATATGAACAAACATTGTGGGTAGATGGCACACGAGACCAATTGTACACTGCAAAACACAAACATGATTTAACTATGACAGAATTGCTCGCCTGCATTAATTTATAATTTTATAAACCGGCATCGGATTTTTAAATGGTATCGGTAATCCACCGGTTACATTTACAGTAATTCACACTCCGGTGAAAATAAGAAAACCAGCTTGATTTTTACATTGATTGCATTCTGCCGAAAACGTAGTTGGACTCGATTCTATCTGCGTTCCCCGTTTCTGATTCAACTTATCCCATTCAACGAATTCAACCTAGACAATTCAACTTAGGGCCGGTTCAGCATGTCCCGATTCAACTTAGTTCGATTCAACTTGTGTACAATTCAACTTATTCCAATTCAGCTTGTAGCCAATTCAGCTTATGCGTTATTCAACATATGCAATTTTTTATATGAATATAGCATTAATGATTTAATTTGCAATGAGTTTCCGGTATCTGTCGACTTCTCCTTTATCGTTTCTCCTCCGACACCTCTCCCTCGACGTTTCTCCTCGAAGCCATTTCTCCTCCGTCCCGTTTCTCCCGTCTATTTTTCCTTCCGACTGTTTCTCCTCAGACCATTTCGTTGCCGTCCCACTTCTCCTCATTCATTTCTCCTCTAGTACCTTTCTCCTCCAAAGTTCTCCTCCGTTTCAGCTCCGAATTCATTTTCGACTCAACAGTTTATGAAATGATGAGTATGATCGTGTAAGTTAAAATTGTTATACACGTGGTATGGTATTACGCACCCAGATTAATATTAGTGATATGAAGTGCGATTTATTTGTGGCTGAAGTTACTTAATAATAAATTCCAATCAGTATGGAACAAAATAGTTAGGCATTATAGAATTAGCTTACTTTTGGACTGAATGCATTTTTCAAACAAATCATTGTACCTGTAAAAATTAAAAATCTAACTAGTGAGTAACTGGCAAAATTTTAACGTTAGTAATAATTATACACTAAATTATCTTACTCAAAAACAATCGGATATATGTTTTTGACATGTAGCATTTTTTGCAGCAGTCAAATTAACATCCGAATGAACTTTCTAAGTGAAAAGAATAGGTGAACAAAAATTAAAAGTAACATAAACAATTGAAACATACGGTAGGTAAATCAAAACCAGGTTATCTTGTTTGTCTTATCCAGCCATTTATCTTTTAATTATTATATTGCTAACACTCACTAACTCAGTGTCAGTCTTTAAAGTTATATATATTATTTTTCGATTTTAATATTCATATGTATATTACACAGTCTTCTAGATGACAAAGAAGTATATATTTAAGCTATTTAAGTGAATTTAAAATGCCCACAGAAATTTTGATTTGTGTATCAGGTTCTGGATATGTTTGTTTGAACTAAAATCCCAGAAGTTTCTGGCTTTTTAATTTTGTCAATCCAATGCATATTATTTAAGATGCATAACAATTTTAACTTACATGACGATGCTCATCATTTCTTAAGCTGTTCAGTCAAAAATTCAATTCGAAGGTGAAACAGAGGAGAACTTTGGAGGAGAAAGGCACTAGAGAAGAAATAAATGAGGAGAAGTGGGACGGCGACATAATCGTCTGAGGAGAAACAGACAGGAAAGAAAAGGGACGGAGGAGAAATGGCTCGAGAAGAAACGTCGAGGGAGAAGTGTCGGAGGAGAAACAGTAAAGGACGATAAAATAAAAACGGTTCATGGGACGAATGAAGCATAAGTTTAATTGACTTTAAGTTGAATTGTCCACAAGATTCATTGACCATAAGTCGTATTTTTCGCATCGATCGCAATTTTCGCAAGTTGAATTGGAATAAGTTGAATGGGAATAAGGTGAATTGTCTGTAAGTTGAATTGCATACGTTGAATCGGAAACTGTGTACTCAAATATTATGTAATAGTGATTCCAGCCACATCCCAACGTGCATGCATGCATGCAATGGGTTCGCTCGTTTTGAGCATGTACAGCGCTGTAAATCTTACAAGCATCATTATCATCAAAGAACAAAATAACATAAAACTCTGAGGGCACATTTCAACTTTCTATTATCAGTTTCGGTACTGTTCAGACTGCAAATTGCATTGCGGGTACATATCCCCAGTAAGACCCTCACCCCTATAAACTAGTTAGTATTAATTTTATTTTTATTGTTTCAAGCCTTGCCAGTACCAGTTTCACATAGTGCAAGAGTAAATACTGATGCACTGCTGACTCCACCATTACCACTGCATTTCTTTACCAGCATAAAAATAATCCCAAATATATTTGAGCATTTCTGAATTTTCTGAACCACTATTTAACGACGCAATTAAGCAACTCTACGAAAAAAATCGCGTACTCAACATGGCAAACGCTTGTGGTTGTCATGAAATAAAATTATGTGTGTAGGCAGTACATATTAACGCTTTTTACACTGCACTGGAAGCTGGAACAGAAGTTAACTTTGACTTTGTTCATGAGTGCATACTTTTGATATTTCCATGCTGACGTGGTGTGTGCGTAATGAATGTAAAAGTGATAGCATATGCAAAGTAACTTACATTTCTCATTAAATACTACAGTACGTGGTGTTGATGGGTTTCTGAAGACAGAAGATTTACTACTAATTACTTGTCGGGATATGCTATTAAAGATTCATTCATTGTACATATATACCACCACAAATGCCACAAATACGTATACAGTATATATATATATAGACATGCAGACAGAATCACGCACGTGTTATGTCCTTAGGCTTCAGACTTAAATGGATTTGCAAACGTCTGCTTATCTTAATTACGAGAGCGTCTTATGAGTAAGCCCCGCTTCTATTTTTCGGACTCTAGCCAAGAAGAGTGCAAATTCGGTGTGACTATATATTCAGGCACCAGATTAGTTTCATCACTCTTGACACTCGACAGGTGTCGAAAGGTTTAGAGAGTGTGTGAAAAAGCCTTTGGTGTAATTACAATTATTATTTGTTTTTGATGAAATATGAAGTAATTCCATCACCATCACTTTTAAGTTCAGTTTGAATCTAATTTGAGCCTCATAGAAACCTCAACCTGAGCCAGGACCATAACCAGAGTCAGTGTATGGAAGAGAAATATACATACAAGGTTTTTATGAGGCTGTTAAATTCTTATTAAAACGTAATAAAAGGAGGGGCTTAATTTCTTTAACGAGAGTGACTTTTGACGTCGACTATTTTTGAAGTTGGCAAGTGCAGTGTACAAAAATTGTGGTTACAAGTCATATATAGTGGAAGTGGTACGGCCGAACTCGTGCGTAGTACAGTATATATATAGGGCACAGTCGTTCAGCAACTTTACTATCCATAAACTCATAGATGCGAAATAATTTTCCTCATACATTTTTACATTGCGTTGGTCTACCAAGAAGAAAAAGAAGAAGACGCGAGTATCAAATCTTTATCTCTGAATATTTTTTTATTATTTAGCTTATTGCTTATTATATTACTGTTATTCTATGATCGTCCAAAGCATATCTGCATATCTCGACCGCATATATAAGAGATACAGTATACACTATTACATTTCTAAAGCTGTACATCAGTACAGACTGCAGGCAGTAAAGTGCACGGCACACAAAAGAGAAATTGTGAAGGCACCCAAGATTTAAATGAACCAAAAATTTCACTTTCACTTTTGAGTAATGGTGATGGCGAGTCTAAAGTCTAAGGGATTGAAAGGAATCAGTTTATAAAAGAAACCCATGAACATGACTATGAGCCCCATGTAACAAAACATAACCTCACATAACGTGCCATAGGTAGGTAGGTGGGTACAACTATTTACTATCCAGCGAACATGAAGCCAACGTCACACACACATTCTGGCCATGAAAATCATTCTAAACTTTAGTTGCATTCAGACTTGCCAATGGTATGGTCTTAGGGCTTCCTCCACTTACCTAAAGCAGCCACCGAACGTCTCACTAACTAAGGACTCACTCTGTATTTCTAGCTACGTGTAGTAGAAATTGTTGAACTGACCAAGGTGACTTGATTGCTGTTGTGGGTGAAAATCCCTGTATTCTCAAATAATTATTATTACCAGTACCAGTACCAGTGCAAGTGGAGTCAGATTTATTCCTCACAGTCATCGTCGTCAACAGTGTTGTCAATTAGAGTGTTGGATTTAAGGAGCGAGCATCTCCATTTTTCTCCATAGTTGCTCTCATTGTAATTTTTAATTATTTAAAATTCGCCTCGATTTCCTTCACTTGCCTTGGGTGGATCCCATTGACAAGGGTCATGCTTGAGTAATTCAGTCCGAACCACATTCGCCCTTTGTCATTTCTATTAATACGGCGAAGATCTCTCCACATCTGTGATCTGTTTGTAAAAGTACTAACTGCAAAGCTTTGTTTCCTTCTCCACGTTACAACACCTAACCTCATGTGTTTTCGTATACAAATACAGTCGACACATTTACACTCAACTGTCAAAGTTAACAAAACAAAACGGTGTACAGAGTCAGGAGTGTCCATAGTGCTGCTGGATTTTGTTAGTGAAATATTAAATTAAATATTAAATCGCATCTCCTCCTGTTTAAGTTCCTTATTGCATAATTATCATTATTATAATTCTCACTGTTCCAGTTCAAATAATGTGATGGTAATTCCAAATTCCAATACGAGCACGAATCCAAACACGAGCTAAAAATAAAAATATACTGACTCTATCCATTGATGGAATGTTAGGGGCTTGTCTCAGGCTCAGTCATCAGAGTATCAGTAGTGGGTTGAATTTAAGTCTCAAAGAAAAAGGGAAATGGAGATAAACTAATTTATTTGTGAATGTCATTCCTTATTAAAAGTGTACAGAGCTCCTCATCATCATCTTCGCTTGTGCTTGTGATTTTTTCATGCCCTTGATAAGCTATTGATTTTGTGTGTGTGTCTCTGTCTGTCTGTGTGTGAGTGGTGATAGAAAAGGGAATTCCTATGCTTGTGTGAGAGAGTGTGATTTATCCATCTGGTCTTAAATGTCATCTAATTTAGCACAGTCTGTTGATTACAAACTACTTCAGAGTTGGGATGAAGATGAAAAAACAGGGGACGAGGAAGATCTTAATCTACATACTAATGGAAAGGGATCATTTAGTGGAAGCTCCGCATTACAGGATTACATCATTCGGCTTCGAGGAACTGTAAGTCTCTGTCTATACGTCTATGAAAAGCTCTTCTCTCTCTCTCTACAGTAATTCTAATAACGCTTAATTAGGAAAAGCAAAAGTTGAAAAGTCACTTTATTGTTAGTATTTAGTACATATAAGTATAGAGTCATATCTACAATCCAGAGGGCTTGATCCTTACAGGACACGGCAGGGTAGCGTCAGTAGCGTAGCGCTCATGGTCTTCCTCGGTGCCGGTAATAATCAACATTAACATTATAGATAATACTATCATTATCTTGAACAAATAATTACCTACGTTCCTCCTGCATGGTATCGCTTCGTTATTAGACGGTAATGCAGTTGCGTCGTTCAGTAGGCAACTTTAACTCATTAGTTCTGCTCACACACATATATACATGAGCACATCTTCCTACCACTTCTATGTGTTGTACATGCTACTCGAAATTTCATTTTTAAAACGAATTATTTTTTATTTGATGGTAAAACTCTGTTTTTTATTTCTATTTTTACTTTTATTTTCCTCACTTAAAAATGTCATTTTTAACGTAGAAACAATACAGCATATCAGTGACCTAAATTCATTTGAAAATAAATATTTTTAATGTAGTATATAGGTTGATAGGTAGGTACTTCTATGTTCTATAGTTCTCTCCACATCAAATTCAAAATACATAAAAACTTTGGACAGCTTAAATTTCTCTCATCCCTCACTCACGATCAGTGTAAATTTCAGTTTGAGTACACTGAGAGAGTCTATAAATATAAACTCAAAAAAAGTTTTGTAAATAAAATAATATTATAAATAATATTGTTGATGAAATTTAAAATACATCTACGTGAGTACGTGTGGTTTGTTATGAAAAAAAAAGTTTCCTTAATGGATTTCATGGGCAATTTGTGGACGATGGGTAATGGAGTTGTAACAATGTATACTTACACCTACATAATGGGAACCAGAGAGCGTAAAACGGAAAGATTTCAATTCATTGCAAGATGAAATATCGAATGCTGAGTTTGACAAACTCTCTGTTTATTTGTTAAAAACGTGACAACAGGCAGACAGCTTCTCTTCACATATTCATGACAATAGCTCACTATACAAGTCAATTCATTCCACTGCGGAGTGGGAAGACTACGGGGAGTTTGGGAGTTTTTATCAGTTTTCAACAACAAAATGAAATACATGCTATAAAAAAAAGACACGCAGTTGCTTTTATTTTATTTTTTGTAATAAATACTAAACATGGGAACTATGTTGATATTGATGTCACGTGAACAGTGGTAGTCGACGCCAATGAAATATATATATACATATGTAGTTAATATAATTATGCATTAGATTTCTTTGAAAGCTGGGAAAAAATAATGACACAATGATAATAATGATATATATGATATATACTGAGATAATAGTAAAAACAAATTTTTTTAAGTAAATACTTACGGTAGCGTGCAAAAAGGTGGAAATAAAGAAAAGACTCCTACAATATTTTTACTATGTTAACATTAGAATATAGAATAAAAATGGGACTGAGAAAAGAAATAAATGGCTTTCTGGCTCAGTGCTCAGATTTAATTTTATCTAAAAATTAGTTTGAAAATCAAAAGAAGAATGCAAAAAAAAAATTATTTCGCCTTATTTGGACACAATGACTGTCAATGACAGGTCTAACTCTCTCAACTCTCAGGACTCAGTTCACAGTCAGTCAAATTTTATAGAAGCCAAGAAGAAACAACACATTGACAGGTATATAAGTGGTGTAGCTGGTGCTGGTGTTGGCATTGCATTGGCATTGGCAGCCTTTGTGTAATACAATATGAGAAGACTGACAAGGCAATGAACTTTTTCACTTTCCAACAACAGTCCTTTAGTTTCCTTTTATTTACTACTCACACAGATATGATTCTGACGTACAATAAGCTTTATAAAAAGCTCAAGCTGTATGAGCCATGGCAATGAGCACGCAATGTATCTGTACCTTACTAAAAAAAACTCAAAAAACTTCATAGGACGTCGTCGGGCGTGCTACACAATAGTTTATAGATTCTATCTTCACTTAGGATTTGGTGCTCCGCTATGGTTCTACTGGTGTTGATTTGGTGCTAGATACAATTGTGAGTACAGGAATTGAATCGCAAAATCATCATGTCACAGTCATGTGTGTGTTTTTTTTGTGTGTAGAGGAGAAAAAGATTTTTTCAAAGGTGGCCGTGTGTCCGCATTAATATTTAATCTATGAAAGCGTAATAATTATGTAAATAAATACTCTGCTGCGGAAATGTAGGATGAAGTCGTTTAAATTAGTTTGAAAGATTACGAGGCCGGAGTACGACTCGGGACAGGGCCGGATAATGCGGTCAGCGCAGGCAGCCCCCGCTGCTTTAATTTTCAAAAAACATGTACATAAATGGAACATTTTGCAGTTTTAAAAAATATTTAAATAAAAATTTGTGTGCATTTCAAAAACATGCAAATAAAAATTGTTGTGCATTTCAAAAACATGCAAATAAATTTTTTTGTGCATTTCAAAAACATACAAATAAAACGTTTAACACTTTTTTCAAAGCATGTAAATAGAAAATTTTGCACTTTTCTGAATCAAGTAAAAAAAAAAGTTTAAACTTTTCTAAAACATGTAAATACAAAATTTAGCTTTACTAAAGAAAACCATCAATCAAATCAAAATGTTGGTTTGTTGTATAGAAACAAATGGCTGCATAAAAGCAATTCCTTCGTCCGGCTCTGACTCGGGAACTACGACGACTACGTCCATGCATAATCAGAGCATTTTAAAACGATTATTTTTATGACTTCTCTCCTCTCTACCTTTACCTTACACATATATTTTTAATTTTAATAATGACATGTTTACATTATAATTATGTATTGTGTACATACGCCCCGCCAAATCTCGACACATCAAGCGTCTATATCTTTTCGAACCAAGTTTGAAGACGAGGAAAACCGCATACTTATACCTATGTACCTACTTAACTTCATGCTTTTATGTATGTACATGTAGCTGTACTCCGATTACATCATGAACGCACTAGTTCCCCCTCCATATTCCCATATATACTCCTTACACATTAAGTACAGTGCACGATGAATGCAAAATTGATCAGAAATATAGTACATAGAAGATAATTATACATACAAGTTACAGTTGAATTACTTGAGATTTATTCTATATAAACTGGTTCATTTACTCTGAGCTTACTCTACTTGATAAATTGTTACCTAGATTCCCTCTATAAACTCTATTAATCGACAAAGTTTATTGACTGCGTCGCGCAAAACAAAATAAGTTACCATATACGACTACGACCCAGACCACAAAGGAGATAAGGGACTAAACTAAGTTTGAATTTGAGCTATCGAATCGGAAAGTATTAATACAATTTAATACATGGATGCCAAATGTTGCATTGTGTCGTAAGTCTATGATTCCTTTCTTGGAAGCATCTTCTTGTCCTTGCCCTATCTACATGAGGTCCGGAGGTCCAGCTGATAATAATTACACATCCTATCTCCTTGGGCTTGTGTCAGCTTGCTTATTAAGTGCATGGACTTACGACGACGCAATTTATTTTAATTATTTACTATGAGCTTAAAGACACATTGCAGTTTCACTAGCGAAGTTCTTAATGCAATTAATGTTCTTCTTTAAAGTAGTGTACATAATATGTTACTGCCTAAAGCTCAAGTTATAGTTGGTCAGTCCAGTCCAATTCGAGACAAAAACACAAGGAGCTTATAAAAAGTAACAACATCTACGTGAGGCCATGAGAGCATCCCCCCAATTAAATTGTTGTTGACTGTAAAGTGTAAATTTTGAATGATAGTGAGCGAGGCGCGGAGTGGGAAAACCACAGAGTACCACACAGCAACTTGGTTTACCCACACTACTGTACCTACTTATGAAGCGATAAAGTAATTGTAATTTCATTACGCACTGTTTCGTTTGCATATCATCCTCAGTTCCACAGCTCTGGTGAAGTTTGTGAACACAGTGTATAATCAATGATATAGTTCAAATTGAAGTGAATCTATGCCGACTGCGACTGCCGAGACCGACATTACAGTCCCACAACAACAAAAATACAGAGCACAGAGAGAATGTGGATGAGGAGCTGAGTCAGCCCTTTAACTCTGAACAATAATATAATGTCTTTCTCAAGACGCTGAGCGACTAATGGTGTATGGCTAAGCCTAAGCCTAAACCTAAAGCTAAAGTCAAAGCTAGCTAAACTCAGGATGATATGATGATGCGGGACGACATGCCTGAGGGGGAATGAGACCGCAATTCTTGATACAAGACTGGTTTTTTTTATAATATATTATTTGCAACTTGGAACAAATCTAAAGATCTAAACCCACGTTCAGGAAGAACCACAGCTGTACATAATAAAATAAACAAGTTGAGGAAACATTTGATGATGGTAAGGCAAAGGCACTTCATTGCAATTATATTATTATAATAATAAGATACAAATATATATGTAAAACCACGACGGACAACCCCCACCATCCCATATCATGTACCCTGCCATGCCATACCATACCATACCACACTGATATGTGCAGCTTGAGCCTATAAGCACGTGCATGATTCCCTATAAGTCTTTCAGTATTCGACTTCGACAATGTAGATGTAGGTAGGTATATACCTATATAGATACATATGTTTGATGTGCACAGTCAAGAAAAGAATGTTTGTAATAGTCAAAGTCAAATAGAAAGAAGGTACTGACTAGTGAGGAGGCTACTCGTGGAGGATATGCAGCTCAAAAATTTACCGTAAATACTCAAAGTAGCCATATACATTAGCATTATTGTTCTCTTTATCCTGGAGGGTCTACACTGCCGACGTCGACTACGAGACCTAACCTACAACATGGCATGCCATATTATATAGGATGTCATAGCATATATGATCAAGGCAGAGCAGAGCAGATCATCCGCCATCCTCAGAGGAGAGAGGCTGCAAAATAAAATACTCACAAGACAGAATCCTTTCTGACTGGCCTGTCCTTTGAGAAACATGTCAGAATTAGAGTCTCCTTACTTAAGGAATGAGACATTAGTCCGTCGTCGTCGTCTCCTCCGCTCAAGCTATAAAGTTCAAGTTGGGATTTAGAGGAGAGGAATTTTGTTTTAAAAAAAAGCAAACCCGGCTCGAGTCCAACTTTTCGTCTTCACCAAACCAAACCATTCCTTCTCCAACTCTTTCGTGATTGTGATTTTTAAGAAAAAACGTTTTTTTTGGACTCAAGACGAGAGGAAATTCTTTGTAAATATAAATACTCAGCTTTGATCCGTCACTATAACTTAAGCCCAAACTGACCTATTTACTGAAGTTACCTAGAGACAACCTCGCCAGCAGGAAGAACAACTGTTGTGGTTGTCTAGAGTAGTAGACTCTATTCCCTACACAGGCTCCTCTCCTCACTATAAACCCATCGTCAGTGTTGATCCTCCTATTGCTATTTTACCCTCGTTTCCATCCACTATCTCCCCTCCACAGTCTGTACTACAACATAGTCTCTCGTGTCTCCTCCACGACACGACGGTCGCCGTAGATTCTTGACGATTCGACAATATTGAAGACGCGTGAGCTTGACATGGAAAATACTCAATCTGTCTGTAATTAATCTGTGGAGAAATGTTTGCTCTCGAGTTAAATAAGTCCGACCAGCAGATTTAGTAGAAGTTCCTGGACAGCTCTCGAGTTTGGTGGACCTTAGTCAATTCACGCTTGTGTCCTGCTGCATGTCCTGTCCTCCACCTCCTCTCCGTGTCTGGACTGTACTGTGCACACTAGTTCGTTTATATATGTAACCCGTATCCAAGTCTACGTTGTAGTCTCTCCAATCAAAGTTTTATTGGAATTGGAAGCATACCATTATTACAAATATCTTCTTCCTACGTTCTTCATTACTACCAGTCAGTTCTACCGTTCTACATTCCACAATTTCACACACACAAGCTGTATTATAGTGTCTTCGTGTAGTTGCTTGGGATTGGGAAGAAATCTCTCAGTCTTGGAGTTGGAGCAATAATTATTTATCGGCTTTGTATTCACTCTTAGTGTATTTTCGGATTATGCTGATTAACCGTATGTAACTACCAACGTACGTCTTATTTTGACTGGGACACTATAGTGTATACGCTTCCAAATGCACTACTGATATAATTACAACATGCCGTATTCTTCCTCAAAATAAACTATATCGATAAAGAGTTCTCTTTCAATATGAAAGTTAATGACATTATTATTAAATATAAACTGAATCTAAGATGCATATATATAATGCATAATATATATTGTGAGTTGTAATTTATCAAATAAATCAGCACTTAAATATTTACAATTAGAATATTAACACTTGAGACAGTTGTATATTTTGGGCTCTCTATTACTATTACTATTACTATTACGATCACTCTCACGTCGTGAATGACTACTCTATATGCAAATAATGTATTGCCTCACAACTTCACAACTGTTGTCAAATATTTTTGAGTAAGCATTGTGAGTTCAACTTTGAAATTAATTATGACAACAAAATTTACTAAATAAATGCAAGACATTAAGATTGTTTGCATATTACTAAAATGACAAATCGTTAATTTTAAAAAGCCTAATAAGTGACCGCCAAATCAAATCACTCGAAATATTAATCGGTTTTTAAATCAACTTGTTTCACGACTCGCATGAAGAAATATAAACAAGGAGTTCATTAAAATAGCTAAGATAACTGTTTACACGGCTTTGGCTTTGGCTTGAAACTTAAACAGGAGAGTATCCGTTGGGAAAATCCCAAATATTTTCCAAGTTTCAAATATATATTATAGTAAAATATTTATAGGTATAGAACTCTGTCAATGAATATATTATAGTGGGACAAAAATTTGTTTAGCTAAACATAATAATATACACAGATAAAAGGAATGCACCTACGGGCTTAAAAGCAAATGCACAGCATAATTTTTTATTGAGTACTGTTCAG
Organism: Dicyrtomina saundersi; assembly: GCA_034695245.1. Lineage (NCBI taxonomy): Eukaryota > Metazoa > Arthropoda > Collembola > Symphypleona > Dicyrtomidae > Dicyrtomina > Dicyrtomina saundersi. The sequence continues at coordinate 3,312 of JAQFZE010001606.1, read as the reverse complement.
CATAGCAAACCAACAATTATATCATTTTCGACAATGCAATTTACAACTATATATATTTAACGCTCAAAAAACGTTTTTTTTACCAACACCAAGTACATATAGCTATGACTCTGAGTGTACAGTAATTTCAGAGATTTTTTACAGGTAGCTTCATCCTTTATTGTTTTATTAGAATTTAAATTACAGTACAAAGGAGGATAAAATTCCAGACGGTTGATACTATACATATGAGAGAAACAAGTGCAAGACATAATTAATTATTATTATACAGCTAATTTATTTTTTCATACCTCGTGTGTCAGTCAACTTCATCCTTTTCATTATTTGTGAGTGCGATTGTGACTTAACATCTCCAATTTGATTATACTATAGAAGTCCGTTTTTCCCTGCAAATTTATATCATTACTTTTAAAATGAAATTACCACTATCTATTATCTATTCGTGGTATGCACATGGCAAACCCCATGAGTAAAACCAGAGCTACATAATTCTATTGTGAATTGTGAATGTGATAAATATTTATGACACTTGTGTGTGTGTGTCCCCTTTTCCTATGCTATACTAACTACACTATAGAATTCCTGAGAAGGGAATATCCACGAAATATATATCAATGTTTTTTTTAAGTGTTTAGCTTTGATACATAGATAAATCATCATACTAATATTTGGGACACTTGGAGATAAAACTTTATAAAATAAATCCTTCATGGCTACGACGAGCTACTACTACAGCTCCGAGTACAAAAGAAAATGACAGTATTAAAAAAATAAAAAATGATATACGTGCATACGTACATATAAATAGACTTCTAGGTCCTATATGTAATTACGCCTGAGTATATAACTATAAATACTTTCAACAACAACATTGGTTCGAGTCAGCTCTCATATGTGGCTTTGACTTTTGTGACGAGTCAATGTGAAATAATGTGAATTTGAAAAAATATAAATAACAAAAGGGAAGAGAACGGTGGAAGAGAGAAAACTAAAAAGGGCTTTTGGTTCGTTCGTACTTAAATGGTATTGGTGTTTTGCTTCGGTGTTGTTCTATGTGACAGTGACTGCCTGACTCTGTACATGCGAGTACATACCTAATTGAGCACAAAGATGATAACGCAAATAGTTTACAGGCCTACAGTAGTTTGCGTACATTATTAATCAGAATAATAATATAAAAAAAAAACTTGAACGGATTTGTTTTATCTCTCGACTCTCTCGACACGAATTATAATAAAGGGAAAGAGTATAATATAAGGGAACACTTTGTTCCTCCTCGTCCGTCTCAATAATACATCCATGTCCATTCCACAGTTTGCTTCAAGAGTTCAATAGTTCACGTCTGGGCATAATATGTACAGTGTTCCTTGAGTTTTTATTTTATGAAGATTGTCGTCGGTCATCTCAATAAGTGTTTGTTTTTAATAAAAGTCATTGTTCGTCTTCCATAGTAGTATTAAAAAATATTAGTAATAATTATTTGGACGGACGCGAGAGTTTCATCGACTTAATCTAGTAAAATTATATGCAGTTTTGACATAATCCTTGTGACTATACGTTCAACGTCTGCATTCGAATTTTAAATTTCACGGAAACTGAGTCAACTCAAAGTACTTTTTAAATTGTGATTTTAAATATATAATTATTGTGAGGTGAATTTTTTAATGCTGCATTATTACTATGGTCCTTGAACAAAATTCTCAAATGAATCTGGCTCATAGTTCTCAGGTAAAAGTATAAAAATAGAGTGGAATTAAAAATTATATCTAAATCAAATATAACATATTTATTCTTACCAGAGCATAGCCGTCCAATGTATCTTAAGCATTATTACTATTAGCAGTATTATTAGTCTGTGGCATGAGTATAGGGTGTTGCACATTTTTTACTATTTTTCAAATTCTAAGTAATTCTTTTTTCAATTAACTAGTAAAATTCCATTTCGCTTAGGCTTTTGTTTAATTGGCTCATGGACATAATATACACTGATTAAAATTTATTGTTGACGGTATAAGATTTAATAGCATTGTTCTGTCTTTGCCTGAGTAAATAGAAATAGATACATATACATCTTGGCATGGAGTAGGCAGAGACAAAGACAAAAGTTGGAATTGGAGTGAGAGTTAGTATTGACACAGCTGTGCTGTGTGAAGTGGGCAAGTGAGTAATAAAACTTTCTTTATGGAATAATCATATATATCTTTGTAATATTTGAATATATTGAAATTCCAGAGTAAAAACTATACAGGATTTGAAAGGCATTGTGTTTTTTGCATGAATCATATCGGAGCTAATCAGAATACAGTACAAACATTGTAAATATATTGAAATGACTTTTGTCGAATGTTTAATACTGGGACTGGGACTAGTAGTGCTAGTGCTGGTGCTGGTCTAGATGGGGAGGCTTTAGAATTCTGATCTGGATTAAATACAGGCATTTTCCAGCTTTGAGCTTCCATTTGGATTTGTATTTTCTTTTGGAGAATAGGATGTAATGTAAGTATGTAGGGTACCCGGACACATATGTGACTTTTCAGTCTTTCGTACTTCCTACACTATGTCCTCACAATACAATATGTAATTTTATGTAATGTGATGTATGGAACTATGCACGTCAAATATGATATCATGAAATGAAATTCAGTTTATATTCTCTCTCTCTCTCTCTGACTACTGAGACTATAAGACTGAAGTACAGAAGGAAAGTCTACTGGAAAAATCCATTCTTTTTAAGTTAAGGTTTGCTATGACGGCGATAAGCTCCAGCACTCTTTAAAATCTTTCCACTTAGTTTACGACGACTGCATATATTATATTATGATCTTAAACTGTAGGTAAAAGATAGTATTTTTATCATCGTCAGCATAGGTATACCTAGGTTATTTGGTTTAGTTTTTTATTCTATTTGTATTGGTAGCCAGTGCCAGTAGGAGGTATTAGTATTATGGTGTATGGCATGGCATGGAATGATTGACGTCTCTTTCTCGCTCTTTAGTTGTGCTCAAGTTGCAGTATTAATTTAAGTGTCGCAGTTTGTGAAGAGCTTAAACAGTCGCCGGCTACTTGGGGTTAGAAACTTTGTAATAAAAATTTGTTTTTTATTATTGAGCTCTGGGTATACTGTGTAATGTGCCCCACTCGCTCAACGTTATTTAAACGTTGAGGACACTGAGGAGAACTGACTGGCTGAATGTAGTAATCTCCAGCGTCAGTGAATTGACAGAGGAGAATAATACAAAAGTATAATATCAATAGAAATGGGTTTAGTGTTCTCTTGGCTCCGTCGATTAGAATTTACTGAGCTGAGTTCCT
>JAQFZE010001605.1:0-17270 GCA_034695245.1 Dicyrtomina saundersi | reverse complement strand
CCCCTCCCCCTTCATCCAAAAAAATCTCCCACTTTACATTTCCCCACACCAACGGAAGCCAAAAACCAACAACGAACCAAACGGCCAACAAGTAACAAGCAAGAACCTACTACAACTACAACAGGCTCACAATACAACATATTCAAAACTTTTAGATGAGACCGGAGTCGAGAGTTACAGGGCAAAATTTTAAGTATGAAACTATATTGAGGAGAGAGATGTAGTGTAAATTGAGAAGATTTGTGCCTTATTTGTAGAGAAAATTGCTGGATGATAATCAATGTTTGTAATATATGGTACGTCTTGAGAATGGAAAGGTTCTTATTAGTGTGCGAACGTGGACTGTAATATTACACAGCATCGGATGTAGCAACTCCAACATAGGGGCGGTATATCTCAAAAACTTTAATTTTCGATATTAAGGATTTATACACATTGTACATTATACCGTATTTCCTGTAATAGTAGACGGGCTATTATTATTCCAGGATTTACGGTACATTCTAATTTATGACATTTTACAAATAATCAACTTTTTACTAACGAGATAGTACACAATGTTTTTAAAAAGCATTTTTTTCTCCCTTTCAAAAAAATGTTCAAAAATCATTTGTTTATGACATGTGACAGCTGTGATTTAAAAACAAATCAGAACCTTAGGGAACTAAAGCTATAAAACTCTGTCTAAAACCCTTGGAAAAGTTGTAAATAATATTACAGTCGTTTTGCAAGATTTGTAGAATATATAAAAATCTGCTGTTTGAATTTGAATTCGAATCCAAAACCGAAAAAGTCGGAAGATTCACGAATGCAAAAATGTGCTTTGTATAGTATAGACAGAGAAAGAAAAAAAACGGTAATCATGAGAGAAGATACATGCACATGTATATGTTCAGGAGTGTGAGGAGAAGGGCGTTTGCCTATTATGAATGTATATAAGATATAAGATGTAATCTGAGCAGCAGACGCTCACTAGTCAGCTACACTTTCTCCACACCTATAGACCCAAGTAATGAAAGTAAAGGAGGAGAAAGCGTCATGCAGAAGCTGAAGCCGCGAAGCCAAATCCATAAATTGAGAATAGTATCCCCCACTCGACATCATAAGTACGAACACCAACTGTTTCATCTCAACCTTCAAATTGCGCCGTAGATGTACGTATACAGCCGCTGTAAGCACCCCACTCAGAGACCTGCACGTATTCCCCATCACCCACAAAAAACCTTTCCGAATCCAACACATTTGAATGAATAGAAGAAACAACTATGCACATAATGTGCTCTCTCGCGGGGCCAGAAGAGTACATCATTGATAGGAACAGCGGCAGTGGAAACGTTGGGAGAGAGGCGTACGTGGGACACAAAGAAAGTACGGGAGAAAGCTGCTGGAGAAAGTGCGAGTGAAAGTACGGGTTGAAACCTTGGAAAAATACGGGAGAAAGTACTACATAGTGCAAGTGAAAGGCGAGAGTGTAAATTACACTCGACAGTGACGCCCTTTTGAGTGTACAATCTAGAGTAATGAAATATATAATATATCCTTGAGCACCCATAAACTTTCTTGTTTTTTTTTATATCTCGAACGAAAACGAACGTCATGTCACATCGAATCATGTCAAAATGGGATGTGGGAATTTTTATGTACAGGATGCCAGTTGACTCCTGCACCCCTCACTGACTCAGCCAACCGTATCTTATCGTAGCTTATTTTGTAGACCGAATTTTATTGCATATCCAGCGGCACTAAAAATAATAATTTGGAAAATCGTTTGGCAAATAAAACTTTTTTATTGCGCACACAAACTTGACTGTAAATTAATTTCTTTATTCAATTTCAAACTTGGAAACATTATGGAAAATCATCTCATATTATTCTTGAGTTATTCTTATAATATCACTCAAAATTGTATATTGACAATTGTATAGTTTTTATTTTGTAGGTTATTTTTTTACAGATCTTGCTTTTCGAATTTGCTTGACATTTTTTTATGTAATGTCATTTTCATTAAAATTTCGTGAATAAAAACTACTTTGTAAACTGCTTTAGATCAGCGAGTTAAGTTGTAAATTGAAAAAATTTGACTTTCAATTTTTGTTTTTTTACCGCGGATTTTTTTCTTTTTCTAAAGAATTTTTAGGATTATTTTTTTTACCATCATTAGATTTGGAATAAAATTCTCTATAAAATGAGCTATTGTACGATGCTATATGGTGTGGTCGAATTGGAATTAGGATTACAATTTACATGGGTTCACCGTTCATAGGTATGCAAGGAGAAATTTTACCGGGCACCCTGTACATAATGTATGGTTTCTAGCTACATCTATAGTAATGCATATTTTGTACATTTATATACTGTTTTCAAGGCTGAACGCTCAAAAATTTGAATTCAAATCCAAATCCAAATATATCAGTATTCAAATGTATTCAAATGCGAGGACGTACTTTGTATTTTACTCAGCGACCATGTGGAGAAAGCTCAGAGCTGTACGACATGTAGCGCCATTTGCTTTCCTCATAACACTTTCCCCACTTTCTCTATTACAACTTTCACTTTAAATTTCAGTTTTGAATTTTGAATGAAAACAAAATGGAATATGCATTAGGATTAGGAAGGTATGTGGCTGGCCTGTAGGCCCATTTCATGTAAGTAACATGGTCTGGTACCCTACAGATATGACTTTCCATGAAGTAGGCACCTACATACATTTTTATGGGGGATATTTTGGTCACATTTTCTAAATTAAAATCGTGTGTACGTGTGTGTGTGTGTGCTTGTCGTCCCTAGACTTTGGTATCCCTTTTTGGTTTCGTTTTACTGTACTAATCTGCTACTAGCATTTTATTTTACTATTTTTATTTAATATAATTTTTAGTTCTTATATTTTTTCTTATTTTAAATAGACTTTCACTTTCGTTATAAAATGTTGTTAGAAATGCTTATAAATTAAATATGTGGAAATTATTACAGGGTTTTGGTCCATAATCCATCCATGAAAATAGATAAAGATCATGATACCGACGCGAGCTAATATACACACAAATACGACACGTATGTAAACCAGTTCACATTGGAGTTTTGAAGTTGTGTTTCTAGTGAGTGATTTGACATAAATTTTTGTCTACTACTCAAATTCCGACCTGCCAGGTCCGTCCACTATTACAGGAAATGCGGTAGGCGTATTTGATTCTTCAAGGGGAGGAATGCAATTCCCATATTCCCATTTTCCAACTGAAATCTATCGCATTCATATTTCGCTCATTTCCTTATCCACGATGATGAGTGAGAGTATAGTGTACGAGAATAAAAAAAAAAGAAAAAGAAGAAGAAAAGCAGCACACACAAAAGAAAAAAAATTTTTGGAGAAAGAAAGAGATGAAGATGAATTCCCCAAACGTTCGTAAATTATCATTATTTTCTTCATCCCTTCACATTAATGTACTACAGACAAGACATGAGAAATACATAGAGCTGGTGGATGGACGGACGTGAGCTGAACTAAAAGGATCGCGGACCACCAAACCAGCGCCATTCCAGTGAACAAAGACAAAGTGGAAGTGAAAGTCAGAGGAGAAAGTTAATGGAAAATATAGGAATTTTGAACAGAAGTTTCTGTTCCATGCTGCAAAATTAAAATATTTTGCTCAGATATTTTCATTATTTAACGTTCGTCGTTTTTGGGGGGGGGGGGGGTTAGTTTCAAAAATAACTGTTTCATTCTCCTGAAAACTGCATTTTAAAAGCATTTCTATTTACAATATCGATTATTATTGTGTACAATGGTCGAATTTTTTTAATGTTTTTTGATTGCATATGACTTTGTCTTCAAGTGCAAAACCCACATTAATAATGTGAAAAGATCGAGTTTAGGTATAAAATAAGAGCCACAGGAATAGAATGTATAGGAATAAGAAAAAATGGCAAAAATAAATACTTGAAGCTTCGTGCGTGGAATTCGAATGTCAAAAATGAAAATTGAGCGTTGAGCATAGTGTTGTCTAAAAAAAAATAAGAGGAAAAAAATTGCGGGAGGTTGAAAGGAGCAAAATGCCGATTCAAATGTTAATGCTGATGCTAATGTGAAGTAATAAGAAATGATGTAATGGAGACTGCGATGCGATGGCTATTATGAGGACAAGGACAGGGTATGGTCAGTAGTCAGTGCAAACTGCAAAGAAAGCGGGGAGATTGTTATTATTATTTTTATTATTATTATTCCAAGTACTATGCCACATTCGTGTAGAGCAGACTGAAAGTTGCCGACGTTGTAGTATTTTTTGGACGCAAAGGGGTCATCCATAAATTACGTATTTTGATCTTTTAATTGAGGATCTACATGCAATACAAGGTATTATGGGAAAAGAGAAAGTTTTTGCATTGTGGCTAGGAACATAGACCGGACTTTGGATTAGGTGACATCATTTATGAATAACCCTCCACCGTCTAAGTATAGTTTTAGTTTTACTACAGGACTATAGATTCCAGATCAAAACCTATGCGGCCCCGCCATATAGCCCACGAAAGAAACAATCACTATTATTCCAAGTTTTATGATGGCTATGGGCTATAATTATATTAATGCACATAATATCAGTAAACTCATCCCAAAAGAACCAAGGGCAAGAAGCAAATCACATTTCCATTTTCGGGAAGGAACAAAAAAGGGTTCATCCATATTTAATGTGGGCAAATGAGGAGGTGGGGCAGAATAGAATATCTTTTCTCATTTAATACAATATAATTGTACAAAGTGAAAAACTTTGGACATTTTGGTGATGTGAGGTTGGGTGCATTTAGGGTGTTTAGATTCTTGCGAAATGTTTTAAATAAAAGATTGAAAATAGTTTAACTTGCGTACGGAGTTCAAATTAATTGTTTGATTTTCTCTAAATGCCCATTATGGACTATGGTACGAAAACAGGTTATGTAAACGCAGCAATATGTGTTTTTTTGATTTTATTTGAAAAGTTTCAAATTGTCAGGTTAATAATACGTGACAAATTTTTTCAAGGTTTGCACTACAATTCAATTAACCGCATTGTGAAATTTTAAAATTCTAATTTCAAATTTGTGTGTCATTTTTTTTTTAAATTCAAAACATTGTGTTTTCATTGTTTTTTTCAATCCAAAAGTTGTATTTTTAGTTCCAGGTTTCAAAAAGGTTCATAATTTTGAAATAGCGTGTTTTCTAACATAGTGTCAAAATGTTATATTTACAAGTAATTGAAAATCCTCACTACTATTCAACCCTGTGCTTACTAAACATGTTGTAACATTTAGAATTAGAATGTGTTTAAAAAAAACCAAACTTAGAATTTTCCTGTTTTTTGAAAAAAAGCAAAATTTTAAATTTTCGTGTTTTTGAAAAACAAATCAGTATTTTCCTGATTTTGAAGAATAGAAAAAGTTAGAAATCGCATGTTTCTAAAAAAACTGAAAACGTATTAACATCGTAAATCAACATTATTAACTCAAAGAGTTGTATTTTGCGGGCTTATGTAAACGTTTAATTTTTTTTCAATTGCATTCTACAAAAACAAAAAACATTGAAATAAAGTTTTACTACCGTATCATTTATCTAATCGTAAGTTCATTTATGGACGAAGCCTGGGACTGGCAGGCAGCCTGACTAAAGTCCATATAAGAAAAAGTTAAAGTGGGTATGAGTTGCCCTTGGACTTGGAAACTTGTGGTTGTCTGTCTGTTGTTGTCGACCGTGTTTGGTTTGAGTTTGTATAGGAATTAGGAATTATTATTATTGTAGAGGGGGAATAATGGGGAATCTTTTATGATTTTGTAGTATATTGTCATTTGAAAAACAATGCGGGAATATGCTACAAGTCATTCCATTAATTTTTACACAAATGATTTGTAATTTCGATTCGGAATGAGAATTCTAAAACATGATTAAAATCATTCCCTTTACATTTTCCCAAGGTAGAAACAATAAAACCGAAAAACAACATCACTATAATATTTCTATTATCTTACGACCAACAATTACTACGATCATGACCATTAAAACTGGCTTATTATATCTATATGGTCTGGATTTCTGGAGTTCTGGAGTCTCCAAAGCCAGTGCCTCAATCCACACAGTCAATATGTCAAAACAATTGCCAGTTCAATATACCCATATAATGTACCCTCCTATAGCCTACCACCGTACGATATAACGTACACAATTTTCCCATAATTAAATACTATGGTCCAATTGTTTTAACTTTACACTCAAATCAAAAAACTATATCTACGCACGAATTTCCACAAAAGAAAAAGAAAAATGAGATGCTTATACTCCAGAATTTTTTTAAAACATAAATTATAAATTTTCTATCAGGTCTTAATGCTCGAAAAACTTGATGCTTTTCTGTATAATTAAAGTTGAATAAGTGTCAAGTCATCGAGTTTTAATACTTTCAAACGGGCTTTCAAAATGATAATAAATTCCAGATAAAATAACATTACTGTTGTGACTATATGATGTACAACTTTCTTTTCTTACGACTTTCTTGGACTATCTCACTGAGTCTGTTTTTCCCTCCAGTCTTAAATGCTCTCTGTATTTATGGCCATTTGAATTGGCTTTGGCAAGAAACACAACATCTCGAAGGGGGGAGGGGAATGAAGATGAAATTCATTATATATGGAAGAAGAGACCGCAATCGTAATCTTTAATCTTTAATCGTCCCATACGCGAAGGAGCATTATGGTTCCAATGTAAAATAATATTATGTAAACATAGACAGAGAGAGAGAGACATACACAAGTGTATAATAATATGTGGAGACGTACATCGTAAAACTATCAAAATGCATGGGTAATAAACCATCTTTTGCATATACATACTATTAACTGCTACGGTTACAGTACGGTTAGGGCTATACCCTCTTTATTATTTCACATGTAATTATTTTCTACAGATATTTGTGCTATAGTAGTAGTGGTGTTTATAGCATAGCTCCAATTATTCATTATACACATATACATACACGTGCTATATTATCTCCTTTATGATATCTGTATAGCTCATCGCCAGAAGTCAGATCTTTTACTTGAGTGGTGCGGAGTCAAAGCAATAGAGAAAACATAATAATATAAGAAAAAGGAGGGAGAAAAAAAACCAAAATGCCGAAAAACCGGGAAAAAACTGTGGGGAATGGGAAAATGAAAATAGTGTGCGCCATTAATATGGCGCCATTAAAATCTACTCGAGGCCATTTGGTTTGGTCGACTCTTTATTTATGATACGGATATTTTATCTTACGTTGTTATACTACACTACGCTACGTCAGCTATATATTGGAGGGGGGATGTATGTAATAACGTTATGTATAACGTACCATAGATATACAGTACAGCAAACGTATGCAAGTCCACACAGAACTCAGAGACACTTAATATGTCGGATTTAATATGTGTGTGTGTGTGTGTGGAGAAATAGAAATAGGGAAATTGAAAAAATGTAGAAATGTTGAGAGAATTGGCAAAAGTAGTGAAAGTGGTGAAGTATTTTTTGTAACCTGAAGAGTGGTGAGTGCGAGACTCATAACTTTGGTCGGTCCAGATCTGTATATTATTATAGCAAGAGAGAGACGAGAGCCAGAATTGAATTATGAGAGTCGTTAACAATACAATAAAAAAAAAGGTATTAATTACTAACCTTGTGTATTATTCATGACTCTCTAATAATATTTCGTGTACAATCATATGCGGCTATACAGGTATATGGTCTCTGCTCAGCTCTGCACTCAATTGAATTAGACAGGTCCTTAGTCAATGGTGTATGTATATATATGGGCTTATACGGTTGCAGTGTAGTTGTAGTAGTAGTAGTAGTATATAGTAGTCTCCGGCTCTGGATATATATATCACTTATCTATCTGCTATGGATATTCCACTGCAGTGGATTTAACTACATACATATTAAATACAGTCAGGCTGCAGTAAATTTTGTAAATTTTTCGCATTTAAATTTAGCTTGGATAGTTCATTTAGCATCAGGGCCGGATAATAAGGCCAGGAAAGGCAGCCCTCGCTGCCTGAATTTTCAAAAAACATGTAAGTACATACATAGAAAATTTTACACTTTTAAAAACGTGCAAATAGAACATTTTGACTATTCAAAAACATGGAAATAATTTTTTTGCACATTTCAAAATATGTAAACAAAACATTTTGAACTTTTCTGAATCAAGTAAAAAAAACATTTTAAACTTTTGTAAAACATGTAAATACAACATTTTGCTTTACCAAATAAAACCATCAATAAAATCAAAAAGGTGGTTTCTGTATGGAAACAGATTGCTGCCTAATACCAATTCCTACGTCCGGTCATAAGTTTCACTATACTGATGAATAAGCCTCCTCTCAAGCTCTCAAATTAGTTCGATACTTCGTGTTTTCACTATAAAAAAATATACTCGTCAGGTCCCCCTACTATCCATGTGAATTTTGATATTATATGTACCTCCTATGGAGATCGATACTAATCCTGTTCGAAATTAGTGATTGTACCCCATCATTCCTATGCCTATATGCTATCCTAAATAAAAAAAATTAAAACATGCAACAAAAATGAAAAGAACGGGCTGATAGTAGAGGATGCAAGTTACTTTTTCTTTCATCTATTTATTTAATGGGCTACCGTTGATGTTGATGTCGACTCCGTACTTTTGTTTTTATAAGTTACATGTGAAGAAAAGTAATGCAATAAAAAGAGAAAAAAGAAACATAGCCAAAAGTTGATGAGAGAGTGAAGATGTGGATGATGGGATGGGGGAACACATGAGCATTTTATTTATATTGACTTTTCTTTATATCTTCTCATAACTTTCACTTTCACCACACCATACATACATACCAAGTAGTACACTCGGACTTAATAGAGGAAAAGTACCTAGGAAACTTAGTATCGATCCCCATGATCAAATTCAAAAAATAAAAAAAGTTGCCAAAAATGCACACACACACACACACACATATACAATCTATAGCTTATGTTATTTAGCGAAAAAACGTAGGTTAGTGCTCGTAGTAAAAGTGAAAGTAAAAATAACAGGATAAGGAGGAAAGTATAAAAAAAATTGTTTTAGTACAAAAAAGAGCTACAAGATTTTATAACTCGCGCGCCAAAAAAAACAGAATTGATCAAGGATTACTTTGAGTCAGGAACGACAAGGATCATGACGACGAAAAAAACAAAAAAATCCGTATCCGGCGGCTTTTGGTGTAGTAATCTTAACTGCATAGCTACAAACGTCTCTATATAACTTTAACTTTACTTTTAGTTGAAAATGGGGAGTGTTAAAAAGGGGAATGAGAAAGTACGTAATGCAATTTAAGGGACATACCAAGGGAAAGTGAAAGTAGGGAAAGTAAAAGTGAAAGTTGTTTTTCATGCCTCTCGCTAATTTGTCCCCCGCACTCTGCAACATTTTGTTTTACATGTCTGCATATTATTCTTATTATTTATCGCCACTTCCGCCCTCTCGCCCATCCACTTTCACTCAACATAATAAAATAATTCGATCATCCATCCGCCCAACTTTATTTTTATTATAGATTATACACAAATTGGCTGTGTAAAATCGAGATAGTGACAAACTATAAGTGTAAGTAGAAATCGAATAAGCCTAATATAAGGAGGAGTAGGAGAAAGGCGTATAAAAAGAAAAGTGGGTTTTTGTGTAAGTAGAAACTTAGTCTCAATTTTCTGTATTAGAAATGTAAATTTCCTTAAATACACCGCAGTAGTCAGTCTATATTATGGAGCATAGTCCACAGTTTTTATCTTGTTTTTGTTTACGTGTGGAGAGAGCACATAGTTTTTTTTATGATAATAATATAATTAGCTAACATAGTTAAAGCACTCTCCCACCTGAGTACCTTCTCCGGCACTTATTTCCTAAAAGTTTAAGCTATATAGTTGCTTTCTACATATTATAGAGCTGAGCCTTTAAGCTCCCATCCTTTCCCCGCAAATTACAAGCTACATACATTACTTTACTTTCACCCACTTTCACTTTACTTTCCCTTACTTTCACCTTACTTTCTGTTTTTATGAGTATCCTTCTAAGCCAAGTTATAAAGCGGGAAAAAATTTGTTTGTTTTTTTGTAGGCACTTTTTTTGTGTTATTTTGTGTGTGTGGGTATAATAATTATATGATGTAAGCATTTTATCCTATAATTATATTATGTTCTCCAATGCAATAATTTTGGGGAAGCTTGTTATAAGCTTTAGCGTGTACTATAAGAGAAAGTTAATGTAAACACTCAACTACACCGCGTTGACATAAAACTAAGGAACAACAAATAGAAAGTAAAATGTAAGAACTCACAGTAAAACGAAAAATTAAATCCACTTTCTATTTTTTTTGTATGATAATGGCTTGTAGTGGTTCTTATGTTTGTATGTACTTTTTATTTTACACGTTGCAATTTTATTATTAATGCTAGAAATTTTTTCGACTATTTTGTTTTTACTTTCTTTATATTGTATGTGTGGTTTTAATTTTGATAAAAAATCCTTACAATTACACTTTTTGTTTTGTCTGCCTGCGTTTTTTTGCAGTTTGTCCATTTTTTTCCTTCAAGTACTATATAATAGAATTTTTAGCAGTAATCCAAAATTGAGAGAAAAATTGTGGTGGTGAATTGTATTGTATACTGCTAAAGAAAGTTGTTGTCTTGACAATTGTTTTGTATATAGAGCCAGCGAAAAAATAGTGAAAGTGTTTCATTAAACTTTCTTGTTCTCTGGTGTTGTTTTTATATATTTTGGTGTGAAAAATATAGAAAGAAACTGAGGACAAGTTAAAGGGAAAAACTCAGCAAAAAAAAGTTGGGGAAAGTCTCGTGGATTTTGTGAGTGAAGACTGAAGAGGCTCTGGAATGGAAGCATATCATTGTAATTTGGGACAAATGAGAGAGAGAGAGAGAGTGAGACGAGTGGTTGCTAATGGGAAAATAATGTTACTTTTTCTTTCACACTTACTTGTTAATATGCACAGACAAATAATACTTGAGCGACGCATAATAGGCCTCGCAAAGCCCCCCTGATAAAGCCTAAAAGCGTAAGCCATGCAATAAGAAATAAAGGGGAAAGTAAAAGTTTCTTTTTTTTGGGAGCAACTTACGATTCGTTCTTTGGGAGAAAGCAAAAGAATAAGAGAAAGCTGAGGGGGCAAGATAATAATAACAATAAAACCAAGAAAAAGAAGAAGAAGAAAATTAAATCATCAATGAAGGGTATAAACAAACTATGTTGTGCTCTTTCTAATGTTGAAATACAGCTATCTATGCAATATTAATCCAAATTTTGCTTGATCAAGTTAAAAAGGCTTACAGAGATTATGGGTTGAAAAATTTGGTTTTTTAACTTTATTTTTATTCAGAGGCGCCCAGCGCAGGCAGCCCCCGCTGCCTGAATTTTCAAAAAACATGTACATAAATAGAATATTTTGACTTTTCATAAACATGCAAATAAAATATTTTACACTTTTCAAAAACAGACAAATAAAAGTTTTTGTACATTTAAAAAACATGAAAATAAAACATTTTCCACTTTTCTCAAAACAAGTAAATAGAACATTTTGCACTTTTCAGAATCAAGTTAAAAAAACATTTTTCACATTTCTAAAACATGTTAATACAACCTTTTTCTTTACCAAAAAAACCATCAATAAAATCTAAATGGTAGTTTTTGTATGGAAACAAATTGCTGCCTAAAAGTAATTCCTTCGTCCGGCCCTGGTAGATAATTAGTTTTTGAACCTTTTAAGATGTGTAGATATTTGATTTTAAACTTTAGAAAAACCTGTAAATACACAGTATTCTGTGCGCGTTTTAGTGCGTGAGAGCGCGTATAATTATATAGCGCTTTTTACCTTTGAAAAAGTTGTAGTTAAATAAGTATTTTTCTCAATATTTTTGTATGTAGATATGTAGTTTTTTGCACTTTAGAAAAAGTGTATATTTTACGTATAGTATTGTACTTTAGGAAAAGCCTATTTTGACCTTTTAAAAACGCTTCTTGCTATTTACGCCTTCAAATTAATCCAGCACTTAAACGCGTACCATATTTTAATTTTAAAAACAATCAACATTAGGCTCGTCTTTCTCTTCTTTCACTCGTCAACTGTTCCTTGCCGAGTGGAGATAATATATAGGTAGGTACATCTTATATCTTTATTTTTATTCGTAAAGAGACTCTCTCGCTATTGTTTGTCACCATGCAAATTATAAACGAGCTCGGAATTTTTTGTTGTGTGTCTGTCTCTCTCACATGTGTTTTGTTGATCCGCGCAGCAGAGAGATGTGACTCATCTTTGTCAGAGACGTGGACTTGACGTTGACTTTATAAGCCTTGAGACTGGTGAAAGTCTTGGGAACAAAGACGAAATGCAAATGTCAGTTCCTCCAAGCGCCATATAGCGACTGCTGGGAAGGGAATAAAAATGTCCATGTGGAAAACTTTACAATAAAAATAGGCTTCAAATTTAAGTGCAGTTTTTTTTACTAAGCTAAGCTAAGCTTTTATACAGTCAGGAATCAACAAGCCATTTTTTTGTAAATTCCCAACCCGCGAACATATGCGAATTTTCAAATATAGGGAATATTTTAATTAACGAAATTATCTTTTATAATAGTCATACAATACGTAGTGAATTAGTAACGTAGGAAATTAATAATTGTATGCTTCTATCTATGTATTCAATTTTGAGGTTTTGTCCTCAAATTTTCCCAATTAGTTTTCCTCTAATAAAATTAGGGAATGGAATAAAAATAAAAACGTATATAAATATGTACAGGATTTTGCTGACAGGAACAAGAAATATGTAGAATTTTTTTTTAAAGCTTTGGAATTTCCAAGTAATTTCGAGTTGTTTTCTTCCTTGTTTCAAGAAAAAGAAGAAGAAGTCTTTCAAGGCCTTGTCCAAAGATCAAAGGATTGTGTGTTTCCACTTGACTGAGTCTGGCTCTGCTGGTCTCTGTCGTTGTCGTTGTTCGCCTCTTAAAATTGGCTGAGGAGAAGACGGCGAAGACGCTGGGCCTTTGGGATAAGACGAAGAAGAAGGGACAAGATGCGGACAGGCGACTCTGTCTGACTGTTCACTCACAGATCCAATGTTTGTCAAGTCATGCATCCAGCCGGAGGAACATTTCACATGCTTCACAAACCACAATTCAAACAAGTCCAACATTTCATTCCACTTTCTCCCGGCCACACACAATCAAAGGAGAGAAGAAAGCGTCGTCGGAGAGAGAAAGCCGTCGTCTCCCCTTAAAGACTCGAACACCACGGAGACAATTTACAATTTACAATTCGCCAATTCCGCGCCCGTCGGCCTCTTTCGCAATTTAGTCCAAATATTCACGTCATCCGGCTCCGGCAGCCTATCCTATCAACATGCGAACAAATACGAACGACTGACCATGAACATGAAACGGGGAATATAAAAGGGGACACACACTTTTCATCTTTCTCAGAATCCCTCCGGTGCACGGTATTGAATTAAGTCTCGCTCGGCCTATATATATCGCCCTGGGCGCCTGGACCATAGTCCTTTACTTATTCAAGATGAACGAGGAGTCACTCACAAAAGACGTGTGAAAAAAAAGGAATACGTTGGCTTGCAGTTCAATAATTTTGGTGGCTTGTGTTAACCATATAGCGGCTGTTTAGAAGAACACGATGGACTTTGGGGGAGTCGTAATTATGACGGGGTGGGGGCATTGAAATTTTGTTAGAATTGGCATAACGTCATTTATGGATCACCCCATAAGGTTGTGCAACTATGTGCAACGGTAAACGTTGTGGTAGTTTTTCATTCCCCTGCCCTTATATTACAAGATCTTATTGTTGAACCAGTCCCCGGCGAAATCTGGAATTTTTTCCTGAAATTTTTCGTATTTGTTGTCGTTCAAAAAGAATACCTTGAGTTTTGTCTTAGGTATGTATGCTGTGTGTGTTTGATGTAGCATGTAATAGTATCTTATACCAGTAGAAGGGTTAGTAAATTCTATCATACTAGTGAGGTATATAGTATAGTACAGGTATAGGTATGCACTACCTGTATGCTGTATATAGCGATATAGCGCAATTTCTTGTTCTGGCTCTTATTGCACTTTCTTCTTTGATGTTCACTACAATCAATCCATCAAGTGTTCTGAGTCTGAGAAGCTCTCACCAAGTCGGTCCGTCATTGGTTCTCGGTTTCGGTTTCGGGTTCGGTTCGGTCCCGGTTGTCAGTATATCTGTTGTTGTCGGTGTCGATATTAGATGCAATGTAATGTATCCAAGTACAGTGTGTATAGTGCAATTTTTAAAGAAATATATTGGTAGAGACAGGCGGGCGTGAAGAAAAAAGTTGAAAGAAATTTAGAGGAAGGAAATCAAAGGGGAGCCATTACTAAAATACTATATAGTACCAGTCCGAATTCCAATGCCAAGAACATAGCAACCGGAACCGAAACTGAAACCGGTACCGGTAGCGGACCCGGTACCGAAATCCAAACCGTGTAGCAGCCAAGAGAAAATATATATGGGAAACCAAACAAGCAACACATCATTCATCCTCAATTTGCTTACATAACCGAACCCAACAAAACCAACGCGAACAACACTACAATGAAACATATACCTACTGAACATAGGAACAGGACCATAGGAGAAGACTGTAAGTACTAATATAATATGTAACGGTAACGGTAACGATAACGATCCTATATTATATAGTGTTTCTTTGAACACAGTCTTTGAAGGTGTACGCTACGTCTGTATTTTTTTATTGACGTAATTTTTGTTCGTTCAGAGATCTGCTAGACTTGAATTATGTGCTCAGGCTTTATAATGTTTCTTTCTACTTTTGCACTGATCCTCTGAGTGAAGTACCCTTGTCGATTTTACACAAGTATTTCTCGCTATCTTTTCTCCTGTCTTTCCTTGGGTTTCGTATATATATTGTTTCATAATATATATTTTAGCGATATTTTTTGTATTTTTCCAAAACCTTCCTCCTACTTTTGCGGACTGTTTGATCGTTGATTGTGATTGCGAGATTGTGATTAGGAGGCAGTATCCTAACGTATTCTGAGTGGAATGTCGTTCGTTCTTCTGTCCTTTCACTCTCATAAAAAGTCCCCAAGTCTCGACTCAATTTTTAATCTGCGGAGGATCTGAGAGAGACACAGAGTTAGAGACCCGCGTTAGGATTTAAAAACGCGTTTAGAAAACTTGAGAACAATTTTTCAAAAATTACAAGATGTATATCACACTTAATCGTAGTAAGATTTACAACGGTTGTAATTAAAAAACAATGGGCAAAGTTTTTAAACCAAGAATTTTCGTTTTTCCCCTGCCGTTTTTTTAATGGTTTAAAATGTGAATAAATCTCGAAACAAGGAGATGTATAATACGTCTTCTGGGTCTTCTCTCCGTGCATAGATTATTTTAAGTGTCATGTAGTTGGACATATGTGAATGTATAGTGTAATGCTGAATGTATAGAGTGTAGTTGTATGGAAGTACGTATATGCGTAGGTGCTTGTTCAGTCAGTGTAAATATGTACAGAGTGCTATGCATAATACGTAGTAAGTAATTTTATTTATGCATTTCATAATAAACCGACTATTGCCTCAGGAGTATTATGTGAAGGTGGATAATATGAAAGTCGCATATAGTGTGCGTTCAAAATTGAGAACCAGAGATGATGCTCTACTAATAGCATCACTTCTCTCTCTCTCTGTCTGTAGCCCTACCTACGCCTCGAGCAAGAAACCAAATCCCCTCCACATTTCCTCATTCCTCTTCATTTCATCAAAATTTTCATCTAGGAGTCGTTCATACAAGATTTCGCGACGTGAGAGGTTACGGCTTCTATGCTTCGTTTGGAATACCCCCCTCCTACTCTCTCACATCTCCCCATCACGTTATGCATGCATGACTCCTCGAATTTACGAATTTATGTTGAGTACCCTCACTTGAATAATACAATAAGTATGCACATATAATATTTAATAAAAGTGTCTTAAGTATCTTAACGTAGATTTCCATATTTGCTTTTTAGTTGTAGTACTATGTAGGTACTATGAATTTAGGTACGTACCGATATTCCTATGCATTTTATTCGCGGGAAGAACGATGGTTTAAATCACAGATTTAAAAAATAAATAGATGTTACGTTTAATTTCAAATTTTCTGTATATGCACGTTGCCTCGTTGTACTTTCGTTGTTCCGTATATTTCAACCACTATAACTTGTTTGAGGAAATATTTAAAATTGATTCAAGTCTTCTCTGAATAAATATGAAATGTATTATTAGGCGTTATTATTTTGAGCAACTAACCTGAGGGCAAACTCGGAAATTTGAGCACTACGATATTTATGGGCCGCCCCTTGGCCCTTGACTACTACTATGCCAATTTAAACATTATATTCACTGCATAAACACGCTCAGATATATGCGTCTTTACAGCCTAAGACGAGATCAGATTAAATATAGGGTTTTAAGAGTCAATTTTGAAACTTTTTTGAACTCGGGAAGACAGTTTGAACCATAATGTACCATGTAGTAGTACTGTTGACTGTGGAAAAAAAGCGCTTTTATTTGTAAAATGGAATAACATAGAGAAGATTTCTTACCTCACGACAGAGTGCCACACGACCACAGACAATGATTCGAGTCAACTTGCGGAATTTAACATCAGACAAGCCATCACGACCAAATGCAAAAGTTCCACGGTAGCCAAGTGTGATAAAACCCGACATCTTGTTGTCACCTGCGTCGTTCACAAGGAACAAGAATAAAAAACTACGTAAGTCTCAAATATTCAAATATATATTGATGATGAGAGATATTATTAGAAAAATTGAAAACCGCGACTGCGACGCGACTGGAGAAAGTTATATATTTGACGAGAAAACTCGTGGGGACAATAAAAAAAGCAAATAAGGGTTCAACCGCAAATGACTTCAACTGTAGGGGTATTGGGTCTACATGGCCATACTCATGACATCCCATGTTAAAGTTAGGTGATGACATGGGCCATGGTAAGGTCCTAAAAATGGGATTTTTTCGATGACATCATTTGTGGAGGATCCCTATAACCAAACCAAACATATGCGACACCCTGAAGATAGTAGATACGTAGATGGCATAGTTATGTGGTGACGTGGCGTAGAATAGAATAGTAAATGAAGGAAGAATTGAAGAAGGTGCAGCCCGTGTATCCGTGTCCGTCTTTGACAACTTTGTGATTCGGGAC
>JAQFZE010001604.1:0-17271 GCA_034695245.1 Dicyrtomina saundersi | reverse complement strand
AAAAAACCTGTATTTTTTTAAACGTACACGTCCCGTCGTCAACAATGTAATTTTATGTGGAAAATGTATAGACCTATACAGACACACACAGTGAGGAAAATGATGCGTAGATTTAGATACTGTCCATCCCATTATGATTATGAGTGAGGTGACAGTGAAGAGTGTGGTGCAAGGGAGAGATTGAAATAGTTGTAAACAAATTTTATGTTAAAATATATAGTTTACTCCATTTTGATACATTTGTTTTGAGTGGGAATGATAATATGAGTTTGTAATATATGAGTTGTTGTATCTATGTCGGCTTTTGAATTTGATTGGGACTCTCACTCATAGCAGAGTGCAAACAACGGAATAGATTAGTAGGAGAATTGTGAAATTACACGTTGGGCTTAAATATTTCAGTACCAGTAACCAGACCGGTAGCGTACATAGCCAGTGTCAGAACGATTACAAGTGGGTTTGTAAATAGATTTTAAAATATAATATACTACTAGTGCTTGCAGCATAGGCAGAATATAATATGGAGTAACATGATGAGGATTGGAGGATCTGTTTGTTTTTTGATGCAATATCATCATATAATATACCTAGTTAAAAAAATTAAAAAATGATGTATAATTTGGAGCATCATATATTATATATGCTCCTCCTTCAACTACCTCTGCTGATGATGACGGAAAAGAAAATATGATTTCCTTTTCCTTAGTAGTTTCGGGTTTGGTTTTTCTCTTCAGTGTTTCGGTCCTGGTAAAATATAGACGAGGAGGATCGCGGGATTAGGAGGCGACACAGATGCGGTCGTCGTAGTCGTAGACGCGGGAGCAGATCAGACAGAAATATTGTGACATGGATACGCGGTGGAAAATAAGGACGTATTGAATATTTGAGTGTGCACATATCCAACATTAATTTTGTATCCCGTGTGTGTGTGTAGAATTTATTTTGTATACATTTGTTGGCTCCTTAGTGGAGGGGTTAAGTTGATTTGTAAACTTATGTTGTGGACTGCCTGCTGCACTCCCGAACTTCTTTACCATCCTCCATCATTATATACACATAATATATTTCCAAACAAGTAGTTTTCAAACAGAGCTTTAATATTTAGTTACACTCTGTGTGTACGAATGAGGATTTTATTTTTTCCGCTTCCCTCTGTACAAAGCCCACACGGAGGATGGGACTCATATACTCGCTGGATTTTTTTTACCAATACCGAAACCGATAATTGTACCGTCTCTACTTGGCTTTTGACACATTTTTCTATTTTGTACTTACGTATATTTTTGTATTGTTTTTTAAGCTTATTTCCATGACCTGATAGGCTCTAATATCGCAAGTATTGAGAAATTAGGATATGATTAATCGACATAATTATTTAAAGCAAATTTTTATTTTGTTTTCGTCCCTGTTGTGTCCCGTTTATTGATGATCTCAATTCTTAAGAAGGATGATGATCACAGCCTGTTTTTGTTCACACGTTTATGTGGGGACGACGACGACGAGGACCATGGGGAATTATTAGGAGGAGAGCGGTAGTGGGTAAATATGGCGTAATGAGTGCCGAGACGAGGCAGAAAGAACAGACCGAGCTCGTTTTTTAGAGTTGGAATTAGTAGACTATAGGAGAGGAAGGGGTCATAATAGCTTTACATTTTTTGGGAAGATGGAAAGCTAAAGTTTGCGGGGGTCCAATTACCCGACGCTGAAGACATGTTTGCGGCACTAAAGAAAACTTACGATCTGCTATTGATGGTTATGCAAAACAATAAGCACAGTGTCGTGTCATGTCATCTGCTCCGTAAATGATCTTTTGAGTCTGTCTTACTCTATTAGCTCCAGAGTCTCAAATTGTCTGTCTCTTCTTTCCTACCCTTCCTGCTGGAGTCAGCAATAATTTATAAACACATATATACAGATATTCCTTCCTTTTGCTCTTCATCTGCATCCATCGTCCCGTCAATATCACCACCAAAAAGTGCATTCGCTGCGTGTGTATTTCTTTCTTCCGAACTCCTCACTCCTCCACACATTCTGCGTACAGAAAAAAAAAATTAGGTAGTAGGAATATTTTTTTGTTGTCACTCCACTCATATATTATGTATGTTACGTGGGGCTCCGACGGTCGACTCGTCCCGGTTATTCTTCTATAGCATCAAAATTTATGTCTTTGCATCCATGTCTCTCTTGTTTACCCAGAAAATACGTTAGTATTTTGGTTATATGTAGATAGGTACGTGAGTGCGTGAGCGGTAACGGGACTTCCTTTTAGACGCTACGACCGTGAAAGGAGTAAAGTATAAAAACTATAGAGGAGGGAAGTTTTTGAGCTGTGGGCCTGAACATCATCTTTTGCCCCACCGAAGTGACATTTGTTGACCATTTTTTCCCCGCAATAGATTAAGACTAAAAAAGGAAGAGAGCTGTTTTAGCATCCAGGAACATGAGTTTCATTTTTCCTCTTGTCTCCAGCTGCTAGACATGTTGAGCGTGAGCATCTATGTCAGATTTGGCATATGTTCAAGAGGAGTTTTCCTCATCTCCTTAACTATGCTACATTTATTTTAAAGATAGAGGCAGAGGGATCTACTCCACATCATATTGCGTACCTCTCCTTCTGCTCCGGAACGGAACGGTACGGTACGGTACGGTGCGGTGCGGTACGGTACGGTACAGTTATGGTTCTGGTAGGAAGAGTACATTGTTGAAGCTGGGATCTCAGGATGACGAGAAACCTGAGTAGTATTAATGATTTCTATAAGTGGTGACGCAAAGGTTATTGCAAAAGCTTCTCAAGCCACTACGTAATTTGGAAGAAGGGTCTGTCTCTCTCTGACCATTTGTCAAGTCTGTCGGAACTAAAAACTCATCCTATGAACTGTCTCTCTCGGTCTGACCTTCCCTCTCCTTCTTTCTCCCTGTCTTCATCATTAGGGCGGCTGAGACACGTCAGGGGAAAGAGTTTTACTCCTCCGCACTTTTTGTGTGACTGTCGGCCGTGTGATAAGTTTGGACCTTCATTTCCTATTCAATCTTTATTTATTTCTTGTCGTCTTCTCCGAGAGAGTCAACTCCACATCCGTGTCACTCACTAAAGGGACTGGGTATCAGTCCGCAGTCAGAAAACCGGAGTTCGGAGTCCACGCCGAGGCACTGATATATGTTCTTTTTCTATTCTTGTGTGAAATGTTAATTCGCGTCCAAGTCCCATACAGCCGTTGCCTTGGTCCGTCCGTCTCCTTTTAGGCTTCCTTGCCCATTGGTATTCTTGTATGACGGTATATAGTACATTATGCAATCATCTTGTCTCTGTACATCTCCCTAAGTGCCTTCCTTAGTCCTTAGCATCTTGTTGTTGGTGCGCACATTTGTTCTCAAACGAAGAGTGAAGTGCATCTGGGGGCTAAGGACACATGTAAATAAATGTGTGTCTTAAAAAAAACGAAGAAGAAAGAAAAAGAAGAAGCTCGTATTCTTTTTTTAAAAACAAAATAAAGATAGTGTTGAGAAAAGAAGTAAAAAAAAAAGAAGATGCAACTACCCAAGGGATAGTTTACAGCAGACCGCAATATATCAAACTTAGTGTGTGGATCAGTTCTCTCTCTAATAGTTTGGCCAGGCTTAAATACTATAAGGTTTCTTGTTAGAATTGATGATGAGTATTGGTATCCTTCCAAGTGGTACGACACAGACACAGGGAGAGAGAGAAAAGACGACGGAAAAAAATGGAGCGATCATATGGTTTTGTAATGGTGTTGGTGGGCACATGGGGGCGGCCTACTGTTTGAAAGTCGATGCTTAAGAATTCAGGAGTCATGGAATTTGACAATGTGATTTTTTATTAGTACAAAATGAGCTCAGTTACTCCTTTCCATGTGTTGACGAATACCAAAATATAATAATATGAACCTAGGGTCTCACAAGATCACTTTTGATTCCGCTGTGTCTAGTAAAACGTCACACGAAACGACAGAATATTATACACATGTATTGCGGCTCCGGCTTTTTGGCTCTCTCCTCCTCCTCCTTCTCCTTCTTATGTATCTTGACTTCTTCTTCCCAGTTGTAGTCGATTTCTCGGCTTGGACAAAAGTTAACCTTCCCCATTACATTACATTACATGAAACATCCCAACCAAGAAGTATATAGTCAAGATTGGTCAATAATGGAATTAAAGGATGAAAGATTGGATTTCTTTACGTCTAAATGGATTGTGGATGCTTCAATGAAATTACTTCATCGACGACGAGGAGTTGAGAGAGTTAAAAAAAAAGAGTTGGGAGTTGAGAGAGAGAGATGGAAATGGAAACAACACCATAACCATATCTGAGTCATATTAGAGGATGGATTGGCGTAATAGTTATAGTAATAATATTGTTATATAACTTTCTCGCTCCTCTCTCACATTCACGATTGCTGTAGTACTGTAGTCATAGTAGTAGTAGTAGTAGTAGTAGTATGGTAAAACGAAAAGGAATAATGTACAATGTCTATTGCAACCGTAATCGCAATCCTAATCGTCGTATACTCCTGCTCACTGTTCAGTCAGTCAGTCAGGCAGTGAGGCTGTAGCGCGTTGGCAAATGTAGGGGAGGAATGTAATACTTCTCATAAAATAATGCAACGCACTTGATAAAGTAAAAGAGCAAGACGCGGATGGGTTGCATATGACATTCACTTCACAAGTTGTTTCGGCTGTCATAATAAAAAATTTCACATTTCTGTTCAAACAGTATAAGGCAGGAGTCAGTCAGTCAGTCAGTTAGCAGTGGTATGGTGGCCAGAGTCAAAGCCGAAATATTATGGCTATATCTATATACACAGTGTGTGGACGACTATTGTCTTGACTCCGCTACGGAACTATGATATAAGCATGGCATACATACACTTTGACACTCCTATTTAAATCCAATTGATAATAATGCTTCTATATACTATATAACATGGCGTGCATAACTTTGTAAACGCTTACACTCCTAATCTGCTTGCTATTAGGTAAATGTATCACCGTCTACGCGATTACTTTATGTGACATGGGATGTCGTTAATGGTGGTTGATTGTGGGTGAAGTGCTCTTTCACACGACGTATAGGTATACCTATATACATGTACACGAGAGCTGAGCGATTAAACTTCACTTGGTTTTCTAGGTAAATGTTGAAAGATCCACTGTCACAGTCATCAAATCAGTTGTAATGAAGTCTAGCGAAAAGCCAACCAGATGCTCCTTATTACAAGTACAACACAACACAACTCGTCTGGCTCTGTGTGTGTATATATACTTTACACACGGCAAGCACCATGTCTCTGGCATGCTCTCAAATGCTTTAGTATATTATATAGGTAGGTAGGTAGGTAGTATATCTATGAACCTCCCCACGTTCTCTTTACGAACGATACATGTGAGTACTTATGCTAATAATACGTATTTTATGCACATGAAATTTAGATTTATGAGTCTAAGCCTCTTGCCACAGTACACAGACACACAGGCACACAGCCCAGTGTCTTTTTCCGAAGAAGGGACATACATACTTGTAGGATAGGATAGGAGTTTTGGTGCCACAATAACAATAATAATAATACTAATAACAACAAAAACAACAGCAACACAACATCCACACGGAGCTCCTTCAGACGCTATAGTAGACAATAAGGCAACTCACACTTCGAACTCACCTACCTTTTTTTTTTCTTCTTTCCTTTCCTCTCCCAACGTCCCAATATCAAGCAACCTCCCTGTGGTCACCTTATAATGAGAACTGACTTATTAGCATGTGTATATTGCAATACAGGTTGAGATTTACTGCTCAGATTGCAAATATGCAGTCAGTTAGTTACATTACTTACCGTATGTAAGTATGCTGCAATAGTCCAATGCTCTCGTGTCGTCACTCTCTGACTCAAAATGATGGTGATGTTGATGATGATGATGATGATGATGATGTGATCTACAGTCCATTGCGTGCATGTACCTGACTGCGAACTCGGCGTCGGCAGTATGTATGTAATGTGTGTACGTAAGGGGAGAGAGAAACAACAGCGACGAAGACGAAAAGGACGAGACATACACACACACACACACATCATATGTAGGACTTCACATGCGTTCCCCCTTTTCCACAAGTCCTCCACACAGTACAGTACCACACAATCTTAATAATCACGACGTCAGGAGCAAACAATTGAACAATAAAAACACATCGTTATGAAGAAAAAAAAAATATATATATACGACGAGAAGAGTTTCGACAACTCTTTTATTGTCTTGCCTCAATTGTTTTAATGTGTAGTACTTTTTCCC
This sequence comes from Dicyrtomina saundersi, assembly GCA_034695245.1. Classification (NCBI taxonomy): domain Eukaryota; kingdom Metazoa; phylum Arthropoda; class Collembola; order Symphypleona; family Dicyrtomidae; genus Dicyrtomina; species Dicyrtomina saundersi. Next base: position 10,970 of record JAQFZE010001604.1, on the reverse strand, counting down.
CATAGAACTATCACAAATCAAAACTGCAGATGATTCGTGGATAACTGTATATATGCAGGTCTGGTCTGGTCTGGTTGGAGTAGTAGGTACTACTACTCTGCCTCCTCGTTCTTTCACGTTGCGTTGGTAAATATGATCTAGTAGAGTCGTCCTGTTTGATATAAGGAGTATATAGTGGTATATAGTGGTATATAGTCTCTTAAGTATGTTTTGTTTGGAAACTCCTATGAGTAAATGAGTAAAAAATTCTTTTGCAAACGGAGCGCAAACCACCTTCTTATGTAATTAAAAAATAACTAAATTACATGAAGTTACGTTAGATTTCTTGTATATTATCTCTCCTCACGGATTTCTTCTAGAGCAAATTACCTTCTCCTCAATTTTATTCCTTTTTTTTTCTTTACGTTTCGTCGTTTGCGGAATCATTCCCCTTCCTCCTCCTAAAAAATGTCTCAATTTTAATTGATAGTTTAATTTGATGATTGAACAATACATACACACGGTAACGGTAGCAGGAGTGGGAAGGACTACTCATAGTCATAGTGGGAAAGGATGAAAATGAAAACTCAAATGTCAAAATCAAAAAATTACCATATAACCCATATAATAATTATAGTTGATATAATTCATATAATCCATCCATATAATAATAATGTTATATATTTTAAATTTCAATCTTTTCTCCACTTGTCCCCAATTCTATATTCACACTATATGAGTTAAAAAAAATCCCGTGTCTATCTTTGAGTGTCAGTGCCAGTGCCAATACCAGTACCAGTACCAGTGCTAGTGCCAGTAGTACTACCTACCTACCTACCTACAAAATGCTGTGTAACGTTCAAAGGCTGAAATGAAAATGAAATGCAGTTTGGAAGGAATGGTAATTTTTTGTGCACTCAACTCTGACACACATCGTCATGATGTCGCATTCAAGAAGTATACAACAATAAAAAAAAAATAGAAATATTTTTGTGCACAAAGAAAATGTCATGATGCGTCGAGGTGAGAATAGAGATGAGCGTATTACGGTTTCTTCTCTGGATCTGGAATATCTCATATGTATGAATGCTGCGTATATGAACGGATGGAGGAAAAAGGAAAAGGACTATATAGGATATATAGGAGACTTCTCTTCTGGCTTGTAAAGGAAAAAATAAATGAAAGAATGTCTGCAAGTCCTTCTCGTCTTTCCTAGACTCTCTGGATGAGTCTCTCTCTCCCTCAGTGAAACGTCTCTAGGTCTCGTCTCAAATATTTTTTCGAGTGCTTCTTCTAAAGAAGAAGAAGAAGAAGACGAAGAAGAGTCCTGAAAGTATGTAGTAATCGTAAAGGGGGGGATATAAAGTGAGCCAAAGTATCTTAGAAAGAAACCAGTGTGCTGATGAGTAAGAAAAAAAAAGTGGTAGATATCTGTGTGTGTGTGTGTGTGTGTGCTCTGAGCATGGTTTCTGGTTTCTCTGGATGTCTTTCTAAGACTTCATTTTTAGGGGTATGTGATGGAATCACTATATATGTTTAGAGAATTTGTACGAATAAATATGGGTTAAATTACATGTTGGAGTTGTGTGTGTGTGTGTGTGTGTGTAGTGTGTGTAGCAAAAGGCAAAAGGAGATGACTGTGTGATAATAGTATAGTAGTAGTAGTAGTAGGAAAGTAGGAATAGGGAACTGGAGTTGTGAAGAGTTTTAGAGAGAAGTGTAGTAGACTGAGTATATGCATGATATGAGTCAGTGGGTTTGTAGTCGGTATGGTGTATGATATGCTTTTGGACTGTTTCTCTGTTTCTGTTCTCTCTCTCTCATCCCCAGCATAGCCCCTTGCGTCGTTTCGCTAGCGGGGAGGAAGCACAAGGTTTTCAAGTCAGTCAGATTCTGATGCTGAGTTGAGTGAGTGTGTAAGTCTTGGTTCTCTGCGTCAACGTCGGTACGTTAGCATTGCCAGCCCATTTTGTTTACTATTGTTTTTGTTGACTAGGCCAGGAAGAGAGTTTTACGCATACTGCAATCACTGCAATACAAAGCGAGAATCATACAGTTTTAATTTGGATTATATATATTTTTTCTGTCTTCGTTTCTTCGTTTTCTTCGTTTTCTTCTTCTTCTACTTCGTCATCTACTACAAACCCCATCCAAATGTTTTTAGTGTGTATCAAAAATCTACATTCGAAAAATAATAATTTAAAAAAATAAAAAATAAAAAAGTGTTTTGATTTAAATAAGTTGGATTTATGAAAAGAAACAAACAAAGTTTTTGGTGAATTTTTGTGAAGACAAACTAATATTTAAACAAACAAAAGACCGGTTTTTATTTTATTATAATTAATTTATACACTCCGACTCATATATGAAGATATATATTACAAACATAAACAATATAAATTATTATAAATGGTACAAGTTTATAAATCAAAGTTGAATGTTCCAATAATTGTTTCAAGAATAATTATTATTACTAATAATATTGGTTTGTTCAAGAATTTGAAAAAGACTAGATTTAGTCATAATAACAAGTGTGGATCACCGCCACTCCCGCCTATGCCCGCCCAATTGTTTTTTCTCAGAGTCTCATCCTCAGTCTGGTGACAAGAAAGAGCAAGAGAGAGGAAAAAAAAATACATAATTTATTAGTGAGTAAGAGTGTTGACAATGAAAATGGAAGTGGAGTCGGTGGTGTCGATTTCGGCGGAGGAGGGCGGCCGGAATCCAGAGGATTCCGAGGAAATGTGTGGACCATTGGATTTAAGTTGTTACTCGAAACGTGAGTTAAAAGCTGACTCAGTGTCTCTGTCCCCGACAATCTCCTCAAATTATCATCCGGGTCCATATACCCGCTTCATTTATGACTATGAGCGGGATAGTAGTAGTCCACAGGATTCCGATGATTCAGATGGAAAACCTCATGTTCTAGGCATGAATCCTAAAGCGTACAAAAAATCCCTCATGAAGAGATACCGTAAGTTTATCACACAAACACATCTCCAGAATATTTATTGAATAGTGTGGTTGTGGAGTTAAATTCGTCTATCTACAATAATTTAATATTTTGTATTTATTTATTTGCTAAATCTCAAGCAAAAATTATTCGCCCATTGGTATAGGGAAAAAAAAATCATACTAGATTCTCGGTCATATTTAATTTTCCTCTAATATTAGTTTTACAAGTGTCATATTCCCAGACGTCCTCTCTCGTCTCATTCATGAGCCAATCCTCGAAATAATAAAAAGAGTCTCGTTTTCATTACATTCTCCACTAAACTTTTGAGAGCTATAAAAATTATTACTATTGTTCATAATAATACAATTGGAAAGCTCTGGAGTTGAGCTCAACTCTTCTGTATTTTCCTACTGGATCCGCGTTACAATTAAGAGGAAGTAGGTATATGTAGCACTTCATTATAGGAAGCTATAAGCATACCGCTTCCAGTGACTCCACCGCACCGTCCCCTGTCACATCATCCATTAATGTAATGTTACTGGGAAATAAATCATTGTGATAGAGTGTAGACAGAATTTAGACAAGGCTAATAGTGCTGTAAGTACAAATATATACTTATTAAATAATACGACAGCTATTATTTTAATAGGAATGTACTCACTTTGCAAAAATATTTAGTGAGCCTCTTTTCCGTTTCAAATTCTCCAATTCGAACAGAAATCGCTTACTGACTTATTAGCTACAACGCTACTTCTCTCGTATGGGTTTGTGGTGAATTTTCCGCTGTAATTTGACTCTATCATTTATCGTTTCCGATGAACATGGCGTAAGCGTATCCATTTATTAATTATTGCTCCTATTACCAGTCCCAGTACGTATGTTATATATCTACTTTTGAGAATGTTTCTGGTACTGGGACTATGGGACTGGGATTGGGACTGGTACTGGTGTGTTGTGCGGTAATGGAAATTAATTGAGGTTTATTTACCGGTTTCTACTTCACAACACAGTAGCAGGAGCAGCAGCAGTAGTCAGGAGGAGAAACAGGAGGGAAAACGAGCTTTACTATAGTTATAGTTAGTTTCAAAATGTTGACTGCATTATGTGTGTACAATTATTATTATGATTATTATGACAATGTACCTACCTACTTTCCTCTGTATGTAAGGCACAAGACACTACTACTCTGTATGAGGATGAGCTGTACTTGTCCTTATGCCCTTAATCAGCTATTTCTATTATGTAACTTGAGCATTACAATAATAATTATTATTTATTATATATTAGTTTTTTTTTTATTTGGAGAGTCGAGTCGCTCCTTCACCAACACCAACACGGGCAGCACATGATATATATTATGTTTTATTAGATGCATTACTTGATTTTAATAATAGAAAAAAAAACTAACACATTTAATAGGCTTCCCACGGGTCACCTTAGATAAAGTAGGTAAATATCTCCTGTTTTACTGACTATGTATAGTGATAGCTGAGGCTATACTTGTATTTTGCAGACTCCAAGTCTCATGTCTGCTTCCTGTACTGTACTGTATACGCATTCGTCTCAAAGTCTCGTCCTACGTTTTACTATATAGAAAAGCTTTCTGACGATGAGTCTAGTCACTCTCTATATCAGTAGTCAAGTTCGGAACTTTACCCTTCATTTTGTATGTGGTTTTTTCTTCAGCTTGTGTTTGTGTGTGTGTGTGTGTGTTTGGGTCTGGACTGTAGAAAAGTCGATCGATTATTGGAATTCCACCTTTATTTTCTGTTCATCAGCCTCGTCTCTCACACATATCTCCGACTGCTTATCATATTATAGTGAGAGAGTTTTATTTATGCCGTCAGCTTTCATGTACGCCATGTGCGGGTTATTAGTGACTTGAGTCAATATAATCATATATGTCTTTCCATGTCTTTCTTTTTAGTCGTTGTCGTAGTCGTAGTCGTTGTATTGACAAAACTGTGGTATATATCCCTCATGACAAATTAGCTTAGTGATCCGACATTGACAGCCGACAGAGAACCCGTGGCCGTTCTTTGTTTGTTTTCCTGCTCAAACTCAAGTTTAAGCTCGCTTCCCAATTTGACTGATATTATTGTCAAAATTCGACTAAAATAATTTGTAAAAATTTTCAGCCATAAAATCCTACTAAAACAGAAACCACATCATCATCATCAGATTATCAGCCCAAGTAGATTTTTTTTAGTTTTGTTGTGTATCTATATATATTATGAAAAAAAAATAGGGAAACTCTTTTAGCACTCTAGCTTTCATTGATTTGAGATCGTCCATAAAAAGGGGTCAATTGGTGTGTGTGTGTGTGTAGTTGTGAAGACAGTGTTCTAAACAAGAACAGTTGACGGAACGAAACAGAAAGGCTTTGAAGGTTGACCATACGTATCTATAGGAAAGTAAAAATATATGGATGCGTGTATAGAGAGGAGAGTTTTATTTTTTGTTGTTATCTTATTATTGTGATGAGAGATGAGGAATCAATTAAGAGGCGAGTTAGAGCTTGCACTGTGTGTGTACTCACACACACTGTACTACGAAAGAGAGAGTGTACAATACGAAAATACGAGGGCAGTATATACAACTAGAGTAAGACGTTCTTCCCAAAAAAAAACCGTGAACAAGGAAGACCAGGAACGGAAAGTTTTTTATTTTTTATTTAAAGATAGAGAAGGAATCATTGCATTGCAATGCAAAAATGCTCAATTTTTCTTGGATTTTGGATGAGCTCAATATTGTTAAGTGTAAATCTTATGTGAAGTATGTTGGTTGCACGGTGTGTAGGTTTTGTGATAATGTCGAGTAATACATCTGAAAATATAGGAATAGTGGTAGTGCCATTCCCTCATCCTCATCATCATCATCATCATCATGATCATCATGATCATCGTCTTCATCAGTGGAAATGAGTGTGATATGTTTTTTTTTTACCTATATTTTACTCTCTTCTATGTTGTATCTTGAACTTGGTCTAGTTTTAGCGTTCAGCTCCACTGACTTTTAGTTCAATTCTCTCGTCTCTCTCTTAGCGTATAAAAATACTTGTGTTTTCTTCTAACTCATACTCATGTGAGGTACATAGGACGCACGGCTTTTTGTGTGGATTACACGATATGCATAGGTCTGCTATAAATATACCCCCAAATATATTGTAGAAGTAGTAGCAGTAGTAGTAGTAGGAAGGGCACCATCACCGGAACCTAAAAATCTAGCCGTAAATGTCGAAATTGGGGTGACCTGCTTACGAACTCTGTATAACAATGTTTGTTACTGCCCTCACTCTCGTCTCGAGTCTCGACTCTCATATAATAATAATATGTATGTACCCTACACACTTGAGACTGGGACACGCTATATTCACGTACATCTATAGAATCTCGACAACGACGGGAACGGGAATGACAACGCTCCCTTTGCCCACCATACCGCTCAAAATTTCCATTTATAATTATATCTATATATACCTACACATTTATAATAGAGACGCTCATATGTGACTGCGCACGGAAGATGAATTAAGAGTTTCACTTACTCGCATTCAGTCTGGTCTCTTCAAATTTGGGATGCATGTACTAGTAGTAGTAGTAGTAGTAGTAGTAGTAGTAGTAGTAGTAGTAGCCTGCTAATTCTCTCTGTCACATCCTCAGAGACTCACTCTCATCGTCTGATCTGATACCCACTCTTTGTATTTTGGTGGGCTCATCTCCTCAGTGGCAGCCTTTGAACTCGGGAGACCATGAAAAATATACTCAAGAATAAGTTCTTGTTGTGTTGTGGAGATAGGCATCCTATAGATAGAGGATGTGTGATGTCAAACTCAAAAGGCATCAACCACAAAGGAGAGAGAGAGAGAGAGTCTCATAGCAAAAATCTCGCTCTCGTCTCGCCCTTGTCATTTCACGTTGACTTTGTCACTCTTGTGAGACTCTCTGTTCGCCGTTTACTATTTGATGAGAGAATGCCATCTTTATATTTTTTGAGTGCTGGTGTGGTGGTTGCTTTGTGCTACTGCAAAAGCATATTAAAAAAAATACCGAGACCTACTCCGACGACGACGACAACGACAACAACTGCATCATTCCAATTTCCATAGCTACATAACACACATACATATAGTAATAATGTTTATGAGCGAGTTGACATTTTATTTCCTCCCTCCTCTCCGTATGGCTATATATATATATGTGTAAACTTTTGCACAATTTTAAATCCTAGCTTTCACATTTTTTTTCTTCTTCTTTCCTATATATTTTTCCATCATCACGTCAAAAAAATTTCAATTTCAAGGTAAGGTAGCACAAGTCTGTCTATATGTCTGCGAATATATGACTGATCGTGAGTTAGTTTTGTATATGCTGACCACTGCGGTCGTGCAAGTACCAGACCAAACCAGCCAGACCAGGACCAGACTAGTCCGAGTCCGAGTTTCAGTGTATTCATGAAGAGCGAAAAAAAAATGCAATTCTCTTTTTCCATGCACTACTATTATGAAGGCGGTTCTTCCATGAATGAGGAAATGAAAAAGCTCACTGAGTATTTAAACGGACCTTGGCACAAGTCCGTGGGGTCCGTGGGATTTGCTGTCCTGTTTTCTTGTAGTGTTCTCTCGCTCCTTCTGATTCTGATGCGATGGTGACTAGTGAACAGGTTGGCTGTACATAGTCTCATACAACGGGCAAAATAACAAACCTGCGAATTATTTTTCTCCGAGTAAAACTTACACGAGGAAGTCTGGAAAAGTAGATATACATTATTGGATGTACGTAAAACTATAAGTAGATAGTAGGATTTTGAGGAATGACAACGGAAAGTAATTGCCCATAATAAAGGAAACAACCCAGTCTAGCCAACTGCTCATCAATACCATTATAAATATGTTAAAGCACTACACGGGTTAGTGGTTTTTCTTAGTGAGCGCCGATTCAGTCACGTCAATGTCAAACATTGCACTGTTTCTGTTGATAATGTTTCTATTTATAATTATGTACGAATTGAAAAACTAATCATTCAAAAGTTGATTTACAACAGTTTAAATTCTGTTTGTTACAAATTTTATGAAACAAAAAAACAAAGGGGAAAAGTAGGTCCACGCAACACTAATTCTTTCCTATACAGTGTAGACAGTGCGTGAAGGTAAAAAGAAAAGAAAAAAGAAAAAACAAAGGAAATTAACATATTATTATGTGGTAACGGGAAACGTGTGAGAAATTAATATGTAGGTGGTGATTGTTGGGGATGGGTTATGTGTACTGGGTGTCGGAGATTCATGTCAATTAAATTATTTAATACTCTACAGGACAGGATAGGAGTAACATAGTAGACACACACAGTAGTAGAAGTATTAATAATTTTTAATAATAATTTTTTTTTAGTTCATTGTTTGTTCATTGTCATGATATAATATTCATTGAGAGACATTTCTGTGTCAATAATACAATTTCTATGATATTCAGTCAGTATTCCATTTGGATTAGTAAGTTTATGGGAAATCATGATTGAGCTTTTGTTGATATTGATAATTCCAGTGTTGACCCTATTGATTAAATCGTGTTGTTCTTGAGCCCCGTCGGAGTCGTCGTCATTCTCATACGTAGTAGTCACATACATACACATATGTACATGCAGCAGCTCTGTCATTGTCGCTGTCTTTATAACCTTCATTTTTCTCCAACGACAACGACTGACTCACTGTGCAATCAATCGAAGAAAGAAAGAAAATACTTTAATTTTCGTCGCCATGTGCATTAGCAAGCATAGCACTTAGGCTACCTCAATTTGTGTGCATACGTTGGTATAGTTTAGCTTACATATTTGCATTGACCCTGACAATGCCCGCTGTGGGTAGAATTCGGACTGTCAACCAGGAAGTAAATTATGTTCGTAGCTCCCCTTGCTTATATATTATGCATGGATATGGATCATGTGGAGTAGGACGAGCTTGAGTGCTGCCTGCATATGTAATTATAATTAACGATGTATATTAAGTCCTTTCTATATATTACCTTTTGTCCATAAATTCTTGGAAAATATTGGGAAATATTTTTGATTTCTTGGGAGCAATTAAGTTATGGACGGACATATTATTATTGACGCTTGTGTTTAATGGAGAAAAGCGCAAAATATTGAAACTCCAAAAACATTAATAATATCTTACGTGGGTAGTTTTCATACTTTATTATTTATATTTACTTTTAGTATATTTCAATGTCTCAATATTTCAAGGTCCTTCTTTAAATATTTATAGGGCCTTTAACGTTAACTATAAAGCCTCAAATGAATGAGTTTTAACGAGAAAGGAATGAGGTAAATAATTCAGTACGTTGAGTAAGTCATGGAATATTAGGAGTATTGGGCTGGATATAAATGCATTACATCCATAATAATTACCAATAATCACTCACTGCAGCCTCAGCGTTGTAGACTTGTTTTTAAGTCTGGTTTTGCAGATATTATGGATAGAAGGAATGATCTTGAAGTCGTTTTTCAAGGGTTTTTGGAAACAAGAATTTAAACAGATTTTGAAGGATTTGTCTCATCTGTTATTGTGTGTCCTCCTCATAATAATCAATACTACAGCTCCTCCGCCTTTGCCTCACTATTCGTCGTCGTCTTTGTACTGTTTTTCTCCAGAAATAGATACAATAATATCGCACTCCTTCAGCGACCTTCAGCTCCTCCAATGGCTCCATTAAAATTCAGTCTCGCTGGAGCAGCACTATGTATAATATAAGGCATTAGACAGTCTGACTATACTGACACTATATATATGACTGCCTATTGTCGCATGTGAGGTACCCACTATTATTTTAGCTGAGCTAGCAGAGCCGAGAGATGAGTGATAGTCTTATTGAGAGAACTTCTGGAGGTTGCATTATACATTGTAGTGCGTCCAGTGCATATTATTTATTTGGCCTTTGCATTCACCTTATTACGTCTGTCTATTTTGTTCGGAAAGACTTTAATTTCCTAACTACAACTATGAGTAACTACCTATCTTATAATAGGGCTCAATTTATAGGTATTACCAGAACCGATTAGTCTCATTTTGAGACAGTGACAGTATATACATACTTGGCGTGTGCATATTAGTCCTCCTCAGGAAATGTAAAGCTGGAGTAGTATGTTGTAGGATGCGATGGTATTCAAATATTTTGGGTTTTGTCATTACCATGTCAGTGTGTTGGTAGGTGAGGCCGAGCGACAAATCTTTTGTTATGATTCCAGTTCCAGTGGACTACTGCGGAGTATGAGTAGGCCCTTATTATTATTGCTTCCTTGTCCTCGTCCTTGTCCAGTGTCCCTGTGTTGGAACTTGTAATTGTTAGCTAATTACAAGATGCTATAGGGAGATATATCGGTCGGTATAGGGACTGACACAACATTCTAGATATTTGTAGCCTATATGCCCTATGCACATTCTTAGGAATCCCTTCACTTTTAGCTTCCAGGCTCCATATATTTACGTAGAATATGAATTACTGAGTCCCAATTTAAACAGCGGAATTATTTGTTTTTTTGAAATATATTCCTGTATTTTTCTTTCACTGTACTGCGAGGAGCTATACCCAAATATGTCTCACGGAGTAGAGTACCTGTCGCTCTTAATTGTTGACGGAGGAATTAAAGCTTAAAATAAAATTGGTGGTGGCTGAGAAGAGGCTTCCCCTTCGTCTGTAAACTTTAAGTTCGAGGCTATCTCTGCTGTATGTTCCGGTTGTGCGAGTAGTGAGTAGTTGTGATCCTTTGTACCTCACTTCGTACATTGTAAGGCATGGACTTGAGGAGAAAAAAAAGGTCGAAGGAATAAGGGCTCGTAGGCTGTGGCCGGGGCTTGGACTGGGACTGGGGCTGGAGCTGCAAGTATCTTTACCTAGATAAATCCCTTGAACTTCTTCAAATAGTTTCTTCCATGTGTACAGTGTACCTCATCCAGTAACCCACTAAATGTAGGTATTGAGGCTAATCGTAAAAGTCTAGGGGAAGTAAACTACTCGACATAATCATATGTAGGTAGGTAGGT
>JAQFZE010001603.1:0-17273 GCA_034695245.1 Dicyrtomina saundersi | reverse complement strand
GAGTGAGTTTTAGTTTGCATGGCCCCTAACCCCCACCCTCCCCCTTTTTGTAAACGTAATTAATGTATGGCCCCTAAGTAATAACGATGCCCGGAAAAGAGACTACACTACAATACCTAGTGACTTTTTGGAGTTTTTGGACTTTTGGTTACATAGCATGGCCACCAACGTAAACCCGTTACAACTGATACCTCTTGTTAACGACTATAAATTACAAGTGTCACAACAGACAATAAATTGGTTTAATAAATATTAAAACTAGCGTAGTAATATTTAAATAAAAATATAAACGAGCTTTTTATTTAATAGTTCCACTTTTCATCAATTTTCACAATATCGGAGTCGGAGTATCACTGGTCAGAGGAAAAGCAAAGCAATGACGTCTGTCACTTTCCCAGTATCGCAGTGATCTGTCAGTATTTTCTATTTTCTATCGTTTATTGCTATTTCCCCCTTACATGCTTCATCATCACAGATCAATAGATTGTATATACGTAAAATTTACTACTCATCATAAATTTAATCAATAACGTGTTGATTTTAAATTATTCAAATTAAACAATTCCCTAATATAAATAGTTTCATATTCTAATCATATAATCTAATCAAATTTGTCATAAAAATTTTGTATAAGTATACTGTGTCCTACAGGGCAAGCATAATTGTATGCCAGTGATTTATTTGTTAAATAAATTCTCTCTCTCTGTTGGATAATTCATCACTAGTTTCTCTTCTTAACATCTCTAAACCGGCAACTAACGAGCTAACAATAAATCATATTTAATAAAATACCTGTTGAATTTCAATAAACAAGCAAAAGATGTCATAGCGAGGAGTACCGGTCAAATTTATTTAATCGGCAGATTTAGCTTTTAAATTGTTATCTTACACGCAAGCGTAATTAAATTTTTATTCCGATAATTAACTATACATAAATGCAGATAAAAGGCACTTTTACGTTAGATCGTACAATCGTACCTCACATACTATAATATAACGTAACGACGTAACCAATTAATATTTAGTACTTTTAAATAGCACATAATACTTTGGTTCTACAATCATAGCATTATGTTAATTTATGTAGGTACTTATACTTGTTACTTGTTGTTAGAGCAAGTGATGTGACATGTAACTACCTCTACCAAACTAATTAAGATGCAGAATATGAAAATTACACCGCGGGACAACCGGCAACCATTCAATCATCTGCCGGCATCAGTCCAATTGTTCGTATTATTCTCTTAAATTGTGACTTTGACATCTATTCACAGCAAAGGATGTTGTGGTAATTATTAAATTGAGTCACATCAGTCAAATGAACCTATAGTTTAAAAAAATGAAACTATTGCTGAGAGTCACTAAAACATGAAATGTTCGTGTGAGATATTTGAACTGGCACATACAGGTACCTTTAAAATGAATTTGTTTTAGTTACCTAATATTATAACTATTTTACGTGCTAAACTTTTATTTGTTTAATTTTACCTAGGCACCTATATATACAATATAAAATTACTCTACTGTATGTAATATTACCTGCACAAATACTAAAAGTAGGAGTTAAAAGTCGAGCAGGTTTAAACTAACTAATTTACGTATCAGCAGAAAGGCGGCAGCAGATTAGTTGCTAGACAAAATAACGTTAGAGAGGTACCTACTTAATAATTAATTAGCTTTAACATGATATTATTCAAATGCTTATAATTTAAATCACTGTGTTCATTTTTGTGAGAGTTGCTAATTATTAACCCAAAATCTAACTAAAAGATTAAAAGCACGAGAAAATATGCCGATCACTATTTCAAGTTCAAGAGAGAAGCCACAAGAACCATAACCACGAGCCACAATCCTTGTGATTTATTCATGTTTGCGAGTGAAGCGGCTAAGCGGCCCAAAGTTTTACCTCATGCTTCTTCCCATCTCGTCACATTTCTTTCCTTTTTTGGCGGCTGAAAATGGAATTCAATTTTCTTCAGTAGTTCCAATAATCCAATGAAGAATCGAATGGCAAAAAAAGCCAGTGCAAAAGTGCTGAGCGGAAGTTCAGTCAGTATTTATTAGTGGCAGTGTAATGATGGTAATAATTAGTACTTACTATTAGTCGCGTTTTCTCTTTTATGAATATATCGTTGCCTCAATTGCAAGTACTTAATTGTAGTAGTAATAATAAATCATTAAGGAGAATTTCAGTATTATTTGAAGTTCAAATTTTGTACCTCCGCATTACTATACTGTGACTGTGATATCAGATTTAATAATTAAATACACTTGTAGCCTAGTTTCATATAGTTTATATAATTCGCCGATTTTCCAACTTCAATTGTACAAGGAAAGAGTTAAAAATGGAAACGAGCTGTTACTTAATTTGATGGTGCTTAATGTTATTAGCTGGCAAGTTTGATAAATTTGACTACGATTTTGTGACTTACAACTTAAATATCTACAATCTACTCATTTTTGGTAAGTCATAAGTCAGTGTGTCGATAATATCCAGTATTTTGCCTGTACCTACTAAGTAAATATGGTAGTATTGTAGTGTTTTTATTTCTAATTCGGTGATCGGGAGGAAAATTGAAGATTCTTTAGCCTAGAAATTCAACAGTTGGTTCTGCCGAAAACATTTGTTTCGTATTTTGATTTGTATTTTGTGTATGTTGTATGTAGGTCATAGGTCTCCGTATTGCTTTATATTCCTGCCAGTTTTAATAATTTGCACCATAAATTTGTAATGAATTGCATACTCATAATATGTTGAAGCACTGGAAGAAATGCACAAGTCAACTGATGCTGATGACTGATTATTTAATTATCATGTATAACACTATGACTTTAGGAGTTAATTGTGTGTGTATTCTTGGCTATTACTAATAATGTGGTTAATCATCAAACGTAGTTTTTACATGGTTGGTGGGTGGCGGTGCTGCTAAATTGTGGTTTTTGCAAAACACATAAATACATTATGTAACCACTGCACTATAAGCAGCACCAAAGTATATATATACCTACATCTTGTGCAGTATTTAGAAGTTTTTAATTAATTTTTTTAAATCATTTATGAATAGGCTATAGTTATTCTGTTATTGATATTGTAGACGTGACTCCTGAATGTGTTATTCTTATTATTTTATTTTAAATTTAATTTAGTCATTGTTAATGTTTTAGTAGCAAATAGACAGAAATTTGATTGCATTGAAGACTCTATTCACTCTATATACATGTACTATTATATCGCTATATGCCATGTGTTGCCGCGTGGGTGTATTAAGCATGGGAAATAGATCAAAATACATACACTCAACACTCAGATTTCAGATTAAATATAACGACATTAACGACACAGTACAAAAATAAAAAGAGACAGGCTGTCATCATTCAAATATATGTAAATTTACAACCAGATTGTGGATTGGCGATTTTATTTACATGATTATTATTTAATATGTATCTAATTTCCTTCCAGTAGTGCCCCATCCATAGAAGCTTAACTATATCCTTTTTCTTTGGTCAGCATTACTCAACGTACATTTTTTTTCAAAAGTTTTGTCATTTCATGCATTTTTTGCCAACTGAGGCTGAAAATGGATGAATGCATGAATCTCTAAAAGTAAATATGGGTTTGAGAATTTGAGATGAATCTGGTCTCATGAAGTGTTACTCATAAAGCTCAATATGCAGTAAGAAAAGAATAGTTAAGAATAATTATTTCTGAAAGAAGGATGACCCTGGCATTGAACATTGAAAACTAAACAGTAAGCATGCATATATATATGTATAAATACTGAGAATGCCCTTGAAGTCTTGAGTTCTTGAATCTTGAATTTAAGTTGTGATTGAAGATGACGGTGGTGTTGGATAATGTGATGGGTGACTATATTATGTGTGTATATTAGTTGACTGTGACGGCACTGGTTAAAGTATACAGCAATTGCCGATGCCGATTGTTAAAAGAGAAACATCTGTGTACTACATGATTATTATGACGCTTCTTTACTATTAGACTTTCCCTTTTTTTGCACAGATGAGAGAGTACTCACAGAGGCAGTAATTAAGTATGTATTTAAAAAAATAGTCTGTAAGTAGTCTGTAACGTAAGAATCAAATCACATTTCACATAAGGCTTTCAATTTATATGTTCAACCTTCATTCGTTCATTCATTTCTTCCTTCCAGAAAATCCATATTCAGATTCTATTGAGTTATGTAATAATAATAGCGTCAGTGAAGTCTTAAAATGATCTTAGCCTCCTGCTTTGGCAAAAAATAAAATGTACTATCTACAACAAAAACTAAAGTGATGTAACAGAACATTTTGCACTTTTAAAAAACATGTAAATAAAATATTTTACACTTTTCAAAAGGAAGTAAATAGGTTATTTTACACTTTCAAAAGTAATTAAATAGAATATTTTACACTTTTTTTAAATCAAATAAATGAAACATTTTACACTTTTTCAAAAACAAATGCCGTAAATGTTCGAATAAGCGCCAGTGCGCCAGAGCGCTAATTACAGGAGTGGCATCCCGGCGCTTATTCGAGACCCGGCGCTCATTTGGTATCCGATGCTTAATCGAACATTTACGGTAAATAAAATGTTTTTACAATTTTCATAAAACAAGTAAATATAGAACATTTTGCACTGTTCAAAAGCTCGTAACAACTAACATTTCAAGCATCTATCTCATTTAGTGTTTTTATTTTGACGTAGCTCATTTTGCATGATTCTAGCTGATGGACCATTTTTATTCTTCACTCATTTACTCACGATAATAATGAAGTTTACGCCTAATATCTGTAATTACTGACTGATGTATCGCTGAATAATTACATGCGTTATTCCATTCCTAAACCTACACATGCTACACATACTTAGCCAACTCTATTAAATAATATTTCACGTGTGAAGGTTCATAGAATCAGTAAGTTCCTAGTTTCTATACTACCACTAACAATAAGAACCTACGTATTTTTTGCTTTTCTTAATTTTTATCATTATTCCATTATTATTACATAATAGCCAACATCAACACCACACTTTCGCTGCATAAATGTGGAATGTTATTTTATGTAAGTAGGTACGTAAGGTAGGTAGGTAGGTAAAGGTCGGTGGTACCTTCTTTTTTACACATTGCGTGTGGATGCCGAGTATAGGTATAGAGAAGCTTTTAGCATCTTCGCGTGTCGAGCCGTTTGTCAGTCAATGTCAGTTTAGTTTACGGGCAGACGTGGATGGCAAATATTCCCTTTCAGTACTTGTAAAATTTGAGTCTTATTAGGCACAGGTTACTGGTTGCTGTTAAAAGGTTTTGTTTTGTAGTATAATTAAATTATTTCACGCTGTTTTGTTTATTTTCCGTGAATCTGTGCTGCGCTACTGCTGGTTGTTGGTTGCCGGTTATTGCCCATGTAAGTATATGGTATTGTAATAAATTATTGTGGTTGTGATCCCAGAATTTCATATTGCGTAAAACGTCACGTATGCAGATTTAACATGTGTTGTAAGTAATTTATAGCAGCAAACTACAACTCAAAAACTGTTAATGGGATTTGTATCTCTTGTGTGTTAATTTGGTGAACCTGACCCAGCCTAACTTTACTGTGTCGGCGGCGTGTCTGTCTGTCTGTCCGTGATAATTATGTGAGTATCCACTAATTGTTCTCCTGAAATTATTATCCGATTTCACGACAGAGCAATTATTAGGTCATATTTTTTACTAGACCAGTATCAGTATCAGTAGAATTAAACACCTGCAGTGGTTCCGGAAATTAATTAACGTTACCAAACCGGCTGCGTGTATGCGTGTCTTATTTTTCAGTACTGTAAAACTACTACTTAATTTAATTTAGTTGTTGAATGACGCGGGAAGCTGTATTTTACGAATTTTAGAAAAAATCAAATGCTTCTCCTCATAGTTTCGTTTTTACTAACTTCAAGTTAGTTCTTAATAGCAGATCCCGTTATGAAAAACTACCACATGACCAAATTTACACAGTTTATAATAGCCGTATCGGTAGATTTAGTCATAGTATTCGGTAACAGTTTTACCCGTTTCATGTTTGCGAATTTGAACAGGTCTGTGCCATTACTGCCATTATTAAAGGCGTAATAATAAGCGGTTGTTATTAAAAATCTATTATTAGGTATAAAACTGGACCAAAGCCAAATTTTTAATTCGGGTATATAATTTTAGTTGTTAATTATATTGTTTGCATTATTAATTTATGTGAGAGCGCAATGTAAATCATAAACCTTATTATGACTATCTGTATATATAGCAATTTAGTGCAATCATGGTCATAGCACAGCACAGTGATGTAAGCATTGTGAAAGAATACTCTACCGATATTACCAAATATAAACTATTAAATATTCTGTAGGAAGTCGTATAATACAAATTGAAGTTTGAGGTGGAGATTTGGAGATCCACAATCGTTTTTGCTATCGTTGAAACTTATGCAATGAAAATATTTGTAAAAAATTTAAACTAACAAATTTTTTTACTACAACGTATTCAGTGAATTTACACTCCAGTTTTCATGTGACTCTGCTGATGATGATGATGAGTTCTGTTTAGTGTTTAAAGTGGTGTGGAATTTATATGGATAGGCATCTTGTGTTTGTTCCGTCACCGTCCTTTAGTAGTGTTGGGTTTTGGTGTGTGGATTTTGTCAGTGCTTATGTGTTTGCTTATATAACATGTCTCTCACAGTATTTTGTTTTTTTCTTGCAAAACATACATGGCTTGGTAGTAATCTAATCAAATTGTAATTTAGGTGTGGGTGTACAGTACTTGTGTTGTTGTGTGACTGTATGAACGTGTGTCCTATTACGAATTTATTATTTTCTATTATTTTATTGAGTCGTATATAAAAATACTATAAGCAGTCAATTTCAACTTCAATTGTGATGTGAATGGATTGTGAATACCTAAAGTCACGAGAAAATTGAGTTATCGAAAATATGTTTTTGATAAATGGTATCTTTCTGTTGACACGGCACTGTTCCTGGCACTCCGAAGTATCCTATCCTCCCTATATCGTACAATAGTGAAAACCACTTAAAAGTATAGGGACAGTTTCAATTGTCATATTACGTTTACGCATGCATGGTACAATTGACGATTATTAGTAGCACTGAAAAATTTACTGTATTATATACATCGATTTTCCAGTATTTGCATTATCAATGTTTGTATTATTAGATATACTAAAAACAAACTTAAAAAATTATATATTCTCAAAGTAATTAAGTACGCTACCTCAAAACTTATGACCCAAAAAGTAAAAAAAAAAATGATGGTGACCAGTCACATGCATTCAGTCCAGATTCTTAAATACTCTTACCCTTACCTATAATTATATATGAAAGGTGTACTTATAAGTACGAGTGCTATATATACATTTTAGGCTTTTGGAGTTTATCAGCATAATGCGATAAGTGTATAAAGTGTGAACTATTTGTGTTTTGAAAACAAACTCTTCATACATGTAATTAGGAACTACATGTAACTAGGAACTACATGTAACTAGGAAGGCCCTTTTAGATACATAGTGTTATTTACTCTTAAAAAATATTGTTCAAAACATGTTGGCTTTGAAATACGCAATTTCAGCTATCTACGGAGCCGTTTCAAGAAAATGTAATTATTGTTCTACTGCTAACGTATTTCACATGCATAATTACTAATTACTGGTACGTGTTGATGACCATTGTAAGCGTGACAATTTTTTCTGTGAAAAAATTTAAATAGAACATTTTGAATTTTGAAAAACATTGTAAATAGAACATTTTGCGTTTTTGAAAAAAATTGCAAGTAGAACATTTTGCATTTAAAAAAAATTGTAAATAGAACATTTTAAAGTTTAAAATTTTTTAAATAGAACATTATTCACTTTTTTAAAACTTCACTTCGGTTTCACCACTTTCGCCTGTTCAAAATAAGCGAATAGCCGCGTTTGCTTTTCCAAAATTGTATATGGTGAATATATTGCTTTTTAGTTGAAGTGGACATTGTGCTTCCAGAAACGATAGTACTGAAATATGTTATTCATTACTGTTAAACAAGGTATTCATAATACTTTTTGTACTTTTGCAAAAACGTAGATAGCAGATTTTGAACTATCGCAGTCTTAAGTCTTATAGCATCCGTTGCTACACATAATAATAGAGTGAATAACATGTTCTTTATGCGTACAAAAATTAGCTTAAACCTTCTTGCTGTGTATCAAAAAGGTATAAATCGGATTTTGAGCTGTCGTTGTTGATATTGATATTATATATTTTATTAGAATATATTTAAAATATCATTGCATACCACCGGCCTCCGTGTATAACTAGTATCTATATTACTATTACTGATATAGACTAAGTTGTATAAATTAGAGCCAAGCATAAAACTAGTACAAATAGATAATATTCACTTGACAAACATATAACGTCCAACATAGCATAATAAGTAGTATAAGTATCATAATAATTCTTTAGAAAATATCATTTGGTTATGTACAAAATTATGTGCTTCGTAGAATATCTGAATCTGAAAATCATGTGATAGATTGTCAAGTGCCTGTGTGCCTCTGCACTTCTCGTCGTTTTATAATAATTGCAGAGCTCCGCTCTATTCATATTTCTTGACTCGTCTGCCTTTGTTTTAAGCATTAGCATTAATTTCAAGTGGACCTTACTTATATTATTGTATTCTTACTGGTTTTACAGAATTGAATGGGACTGGATAAGCGAGGTGTGGAATTTGTGTGAATATTGAAACAAAATTCTATTGTTTTAGTTTGTGTTCTGAAATCTCCCAGAGAAATTTTCCAGAGGATCAATTTTAAATTTTAACCATCTCCCGTAATTCTCGCTCCTCTATATGAGCGGAAGTTAATGGGGAGAGTGAAGCTTTAATTCACTATATTATTTAGTTCAAGGGTGACTGCTACCATAAATTATAGTCATGGACGAATTTTGCGGGTCGAAATTTTGGGTGTGTAATACAAGTTAATTATTTTTAAATTCAAATTTTTAATTTTAATTGCAAATAAAGGAAATATGTTAACCCCTTTGCTGAACCGTTAAATATAATTATTAGGTGTATTATTACAACTAATAATATGTAATAATAATAATTGTTTTCTTTTTCAATTTCATTTATTGTAGGACTTGAATGTGACGTGGTACACAGAAGACCCGGACTTCACCCCATGTTTTGAAGATACAGTATTAGTGTGGATCCCTTGTGGATTTTTATGGCTATTTACAGCTAGTGATATTTATTACTCGGTGACTTCCCGGGCAAGAACCGTCCCATGGAGTCCATTAAGTGTGACTAAAACTGTCATTTGTGTTCTACTTATACTTTTGGAAGTATACCAGCTCGGTCATGCTGTTTCAATACTTGCAGAAGGCTACAATGTCTATCCCGTTGCCCTTTATACACCCGTTATTAAAATTGCTACTTATGTGAGCTTCCTTTTCAATCCTACTTTTTTTACATTTGCAATAAGATTTTATTTTTTATAAATGAAAAAAGTGATGCACTTGTCAATGGATACAATTAATTTGCATTTTCAGATCCTATCCCTAGCCCTATTGCACTTTGCAAGACGGAGAGGGGTTCAGTCATCCGGTGTTCAATTTATATTTTGGTTTCTACTTGCTATATGTGAAGCTTTCACTTTCCGTACTGTGATCAGAGCTAGGTCTTCAGTAAGTGAAATATTTTATTGCCCTTTGATTCTACTCGCTCCTAAGTTGAGTTAAGCGCTTGAATCTTACATAACTACAAAAGCGTAAATATTCATTATTGTATAAAGGTATGACTATTGAATGATTGGTTTGATTTCAAGCATCATAATTTATTTGTACCTTGCAGACAAATCCTGAAGAATGGCTACCGTTCGTTGTACATATGATTTACTACCCATTAATATTCGGTCAATTCTTTTTAAATTGCTGGGCTGATATGAAACCGCTAATGGAACAGTCCCCAAATTTAAAGCAGGTATTTAAATAACATTATTTTAAGTTATTATTAAGTTTAATTATTCACGTACAACCTTGTTGCTAACTAAATATACATTTTGTTACTGATAAAATTGCGCTTTAGAATCCCTGTCCGGAATACAGCGCATCGTACTTAAACCGAATTCTTTACGCTTGGTTTGATGGACTTGCTTGGAAAGGTTTCCGGAAACCATTGGAGTATTCGGATTTGTGGGATTTAAATTCAGATGATACTTCTAGGGTGCTCGTTCCTATTTTTGATCAGCAGTGGTCAAAGTCCTTGGACAAAACTAAGAAGTGAGACTGATTTTGAATAACATGCATGCATTGAAAAAATATTACAAAGGTTACTTAAGGGGAAAGATAAATTCTGTGGTTGTGAAGAGAAAATGTCATGTTTAATGTCAATGTCATTTAATTGCTTGTGTTAATTGCAATACAGGAAAGCTGAAACAAATGCAGCTTTTGGTAAATCTGGAAATTCCGTAGAGTTTAAAAACAAACCACTTAAAGGAAAGAAACAACTTACAAGCATCTTACCTGCGCTTGTTAAATCATTTGGAGGGACATTTTTCTTTGGTGCCTCACTAAAACTTATACCTGATCTACTCGCGTTCGTGTCACCACAGATATTAGAGTAAATTTCAAACCTTAAAATCAAAAATTCAGTTTTTAGCCTCATGTTGAAGTCTTGAAGTATCCTCTTACGCACAATCTTATTAAGCTTGTAATTTGATGTATTCTTAAATGCATTAATTGTTTGTGCTGTTTTTGTTTTTGCACTATTCAGTTTACTAATTGCTTTCGTAAATGGAAATGACGCTGCATGGAAAGGATATTTTTACGCCTTCCTTTTATTCGCCAGTGCATTTTTCCAGACTCTAATCACAGCTCAGTACTCTCATAGGATGTACTTAACGGGTATGCGAATTCGATCTAGTTTAGTAAGCGCCATTTACCGCAAAGCCCTTTTAGTCTCCAATGCTTCTAAAAAAGGTACGTTCAATTATATATTACATATTTTAAAATTACATAATCGTCGCTGTAGAATGAAAGCAACATGTGTTTACATTTTGTTGTTATTATAATCAAACCACTATGCATGTGTAGGCATAGAGAGTAATAATACATAATACATGATTGGTGCATCTTCTTATGTCAGTGTTTATTTATTTTGTGCAGAATCAACTGTGGGTGAAATTGTAAATTTAATGAGCGTGGACGTACAAAGGATTATGGATTTAACCCCATTCATTAACATGGTTTGGAGTGCTCCGCTCCAGATTGCTGTTGCGCTATACTTTTTGTGGCAGAAATTAGGTCCAAGTGTTCTTGCTGGTTTAGGTGTTATGGTTCTGCTCATTCCTATCAATGCTGTGATTGCCGCAAAATTGAGGAGTTTACAGTTAACTCAAATGAAACATAAAGATCATCGAGTGAAAATGATGAATGAAATCTTATCTGGTGTGAAGGTACATACTTAATCACTACATATATATTAAAAATTTCAAGAAATAAATCATTTCAGTTTCAAAATGACATATTGGTTGGAATATATTAAGTAAACTGAATAATTTAAGGTACTAAAACTCTACGCTTGGGAACCATCTTTCCAAGAACAAGTCATGACAATCCGTGCCAAAGAAATGGAAACGCTTAAGAAGTCAGCCTACTTGAATGCACTGTCAAATTTTTTTTGGACTTGCGTAAGACTATATTTTTTAAGGCTTTTAAAACTTATGTAAAATATGTAATACAGTTGTGCTTGGTATATCAAGGTTATTAATTATTGTATTATTTTATTATAGGCTCCATTCCTTGTGGCCTTGTCAACGTTTACTACTTTTGTACTTATAGATGAGCATAATGTTCTTGATGCTGACAAAGCTTTTGTCTCCTTGTCACTTTTCAACATCATGAATATGCCCTTGACTTTCTTGCCTATGATTATCGTATTCATAGTTCAGGTAATATTTTTAATTTGAGTTTAAAATCCACGTCTAACCTACTTCATGTCTTGTTTTTAAATTTATATTTAATAATTAATTATTTGTCTGATTGTTGAATATTTATTGTTTTTGTAGGCAGGAGTAAGTATAGGACGTTTAGATAAATACATGAATACTGAAGAAATTGATCCTGACGCAGTTACTCACGATGAGAACGAACGTAAATCTCCAAATTCCAATAAAAATGAATTAATTATATAGAATTTTAGTATTTAAGTTCACCAAAAAGTTTAACATTTTTTGTAATTGTATTTGTATTTTTAAACATTATTTTAGAGGACCCATTGGTAATTGAGAATGGAACCTTTGCTTGGGAAGCAGACAACGTGGTACTACGAAATATTAATTTAAGAGTCAAAGAAGGTTCCCTTGTTGCTGTTGTGGGAACTGTCGGCTCCGGGAAATCTAGTTTACTCTCTGCAATGTTGGGTGAAATGGAGAAACTTGAAGGGCGAGTTAATTCCAAGGTTGATAAAACAAATACTAATAGCAATAATAAAGTTCTAGCAATGTATTTACTTAAATAACTGTAATCGTTATTAAATCATGATATATATATCAACATACTTTAGGCTGCATAGGAACTGGCAGTTTCTATCCACAAATTGGCAGTTTAAAAAAAGAAATTTACTACTTACGTGACAGTTAGTGGAATTGACAAGTTTTTTAGCTGCATGGGGCAGCTTTTAATTATTTCGAAGCCTCACTGCCAATTCGTAGATTTTTACCGAGCTGCCAATTTTAATTTGCCCATTCAGGCAAAATGTTAATTGTTTTTTGATTGTATACATTTTAATAGGGCTCAAGAGCTTACATAAGCCAACAATCGTTCGTGGTGAATGCGAGTTTGAGGTTCGACAATTTCTCATGTTAAATCACTTAATTTAATATTTAATGTTCTTGACATTAGTTTTAGATATTTTAAAATTTACGATTTTGACTTTTTGTTGTCTAGGGATAATATTCTTTTTGGCCGCGGCTACGACGCAACCAAGTATGACAAAGTCATTGACGCTTGTGCTCTCAAACCAGACTTGGAAATTTTACCTGGCCGAGATCAAACCGAAATCGGTGAAAAGGGAATTAATTTGAGTGGAGGCCAAAAACAACGTAACTATAAAAACGCCGTATTTATCGAGACCAGATGTATGTAACAAATACATTTTATTAATTTGTTTTTATGAACTTTTGTTCCTTATAGGTGTTTCTGTTGCTCGGTCCACATACAAAAACGCAGATTTATATTTATTTGATGACCCTCTGTCAGCTGTGGACTCTCATGTGGGGAAGCATATATTTGACCGTGTTATCGGACCACGAGGGCTTCTCAAAAGAAAGACCCGTGTGCTTGTTACGCATGGAATAGCTTTCCTACCCCAGGTTTTTACAAAATTTCAAAAGTTCAAAATTTCAAAATTTCAAAAACTTTTACCCAAACATTTACTACCCGGGCATTTTCTACCCGGACATTTGCTACCCGGAAATTCGCTACCCACGACCAAGCCTACGACATTGCCTACCCATGTACTAACAAATTTTGACAATACACATCGCTTGCAAAGGGTTCCCAAACATTTTGTGTTATGAGGAGAAGCTGGTTTAAGCATTTCAACGTTTTTGTACATGGGTAGCATTTGTCTTAGGTTTGGTCGTGGGTGGAAAATGCCTGGGTAACAATTGTACGGGCAGCAAATGTCCGGGTACCAAAATTCCGGGATACAAATATTTGTTTACCTTTATTTCAGTGTGATCATATAATTGTCATGAAAAATGGAGAAGTTAGTGAGTTTGGAACCTATCAACAATTATTGGACAAAAAAGTAAGACAGTTTCAACAGTTCAGCAAAATAAACAATAAATTACACTTTTAAATCTTATAACTGTTTTGGTTGCATTTAAACGAGAATTATCAGATCTATAGCGTGTGAATTAACTAAATGCCCTGTTTTTAGGGAGCCTTTGCTGAGTTCTTGATGCACCATATTGCAACTGCTGACCCAGAGGAACTGGAGGATGAAGAAATTTTGAAGGAGATTGAGGGAGTTGTGGGCTCCATTGACAAAATTCGAAAAGCTAAAGGACGGCCAACTGCTGGAGACGTTTCTGAGAGTGAAGGTGGAACGATGACAGAATTAAGTGGACAGCATAGGAAGTTTTCAACAGCATCAAAGGTACCTCCTTATAATGTTATGAATAATATTGCATATCCTGGAATTTTATTACAGTAATTACGGATGCACCTATCTATTGTCGAGTTTTTATAATAATGCCTCGTGGAAGGTTGTCCCATTACTTTTGTAGCTCCGCCATTCCTGCACCACTTAAGCAGTACTTAAAGGTGGGGCTACGGAAATGGGACAACCTTCCCCGGGACATGATTATTAAAATTTGACAATATGTTATTAACATTAGGTTTGCAAAAGCTTGGAACGTTTAGATGGCTAATCTGCGTTTGAATATTGATAGATCTCAGAAATTTCACATCTTGTTTTCATTCTTTTGCTTCCAGGATAGCGTAGATCGAGGTTCACTGAGACGTCGAGGGAAAGAAGATGACAAGGGAAAAGTCAAATTGATTGAAATCGAGAAAACGCTGACGGAAAGTGTAAAATGGTCCATTTATTTGGATTATTTTAGGGCTGCTGGCTGGATAATGACGTTGACCACATTTATTTTATATTTAAGTTTTCAAGGTGCGTCATCTTACAAAAGATAATTAAATTTAAATTTTTGGATAGCAACTAACTACAAAGTATGTAACATAATAAATTTGTGCTTCGTATATACCAGGATAATAGTTTTTATTGTATAATAGGTTTCTCTGTGGGTTCAAATCTGTGGCTGTCTGCCTGGTCGAGTGAACCCATTGTGAACGGAACGATTGATGTGGATCAGCGAAATATGTATCTTGTAGTTTATGGTGGACTTGGTTTCTTGCAAGCATTTTCAATCTTTGGTGGAACCATGGCGATGGCATTAGGAACATTGAAATCAGCCTCTGTTTTCCATTGGGAGATGCTTAGCCGAATTTTAAGGTCACCAATGTCATTCTTTGACACGACCCCAGTAGGACGAATCGTAAATCGTTTTGCAAAGGATGTGGATGTTGCTGATAATACTCTCCCCTTTAATATACGTCTCTGGCTCAATTCCTTTTTTCAAGTTGTGGCAACTCTCGTGATTATTAGTTACAGTACACCTATTTTCATTGCTGTCATCATACCAATTGGGTTCCTATACTATTTTGTTCAGAGATTTTATGTTTCTACTTCACGCCAATTGAAACGTTTAGAGTCAGTGAGTCGATCCCCTATTTATTCCCATTTTGGCGAAACTATCACGGGAGCCCCTACCATTCGGGCTTATGGGGAACAAGATCGATTTATTTTAGACTCAGAGGCAAAGGTGGATCATAATCAAATTTCGTACTTTCCTGCTATTGTTTCAAACCGGTATTTTATTATTTTTACTACTTTCCTATTTTTCAAATTTTATTTCTTGTTACTTTACGTTTATTGTATTGGAGTATAAGAGTACCTATAGTTAAGTAAAGTAATTTCTGAATTTTTCTTTGTCCTCTCTTTCAGGTGGCTTGCAGTCCGCTTAGAAACAGTCGGAAATACTGTAATATTTTTTGCTGCATTATTTGCTGTTCTTGGTCGAGATACTTTGAATCCAGGTTTGGTAGGATTATCCGTTTCGTACGCCTTACAAATAACTATTGCCTTAAATATGTTAGTTCGATGGACATCTGATGTGGAAACGAACATTGTGGCTATTGAACGTCTGCAAGAATATGTGGAGGCTCCGCAAGTAAGCATATTTTTAAACTATATATAGCTTTTGTGTTTTACTTTTCATTTAAGGATTCAATTGATATCTTTGCCACTCTTAAAATCCTAAAAGAATTATTTATTGCTTGGGTCGTAATTTATTATATGACATTAATTTATTTTTAAAGTAAAAGTATGGAGTTTTCCTTTGTTTTGATTTGTAGGAAGCGCCATGGGAAATCCCGGAAAGAAGACCACCCAAGACATGGCCGCAGGCAGGAGTTGTTGAATTTGACCACTACCAAGTACGATACAGAGAAGGTTTGGATTTGGTTCTGAGGGATGTTACTTGCAAAATTGAATCTGGAGAAAAGGTAAGAAATAGTGCCTGTGTTATTTTCTGAATGTATTTTATATACTTGTGCTGCTATACATTATTCATTTACTTATATTTTACTATATATTATCGTATACGCTATAACACATATTATGTATATGTATTTGTCATTTTTGTCTAGATTGGCATTGTCGGTCGAACTGGCGCAGGGAAATCGTCTCTAACCCTCGGATTGTTCCGTATTGTGGAAGCTGCTGGCGGTTCTATAACGATTGACGGAGAAAACATTGCAAAGTTGGGCTTGCATGACGTAAGAGGAAGAATTACGATTATTCCTCAAGATCCTGTCTTATTTTCAGGAACTCTTCGAGTCAATTTAGATCCATTTGGGAAATACACAGATGAAACCATATGGCGTGCATTAGAATTGGCACATTTGAGAGATTTCGTCAAAAGCTTGCCTGCTGGTTTAGAGCATGAAATCGCCGAAGGAGGGGAAAATTTGAGGTAAATGAAGATATTATTTAAACAGTACTTACAGATACAATACAAGTGTATGATTAAATTTAATTTTGATTCTGTACATTGTAATCATGCAAAACGTGAACATTTAGGCAGTTATTATATATACGATTTGGATAATTTGATATTTGATTTTAAATCATCTAAATTTTCTACTTTGTAGTGTGGGCCAGCGACAGTTAGTTTGTCTTGCTCGTGCATTACTCCGTAAGACGCGTATTCTTGTTCTGGATGAGGCCACAGCTGCTGTGGATCTTGAGACAGATGATCTTATCCAACAAACTATTCGAAAAGAATTTGCGGATTCCACCGTTATCACTATTGCTCACCGTCTCAATACTATTATGGATTCAACCAGGTATGCAAATTCTTTTATGCTATTCAAATACCTATATTGTCTGTAAAGAGCCAAAATGACCCATTTCCAATTTAAACTCGAATCAAAATGAGCTATGTCATGAAAACAAAATGAGAAACATGCGTAAAATGTTAATTAGGAGTTTTTGGAAAGTAAAAATTGTTCTATTTTAATGTTTTTAAAAAGTAAAATGCTCTATTTACATGTTTTTGAAAAGTGTAAAATGTTCTATTTACATGTTTTTGAAAAGTGTAAAATGTTCTATTTACAT